>SNQJ01S0083785.1:43222-68547 GCA_010110895.2 Picea sitchensis
GCTTATCATCCTCAGATGGATGGACAGACAAAAGTAGTGAACAGAAGTCTGGGAGACTTGCTGAGAAGCCTGGTGACTAAACACTACAGCCAGTGGGACAACATATTACCACAGGCAGAATTTGCTTATAACAACTCAGTTAATAGAAGCATGGGGCAGAGTCCGTTTCAAGTTGTCTATGGCATGCAGCTGAGAGGAATTTCTGAGCTAAGATATTCAGGACATACTGCGACTAGGAGCGCTAGTGCAGAAGATTTCGTAGAGGCGATGAAGGAACTTCACAGCCAGGTGAAGGAGCGATTGCAAAGTTCGAGCCAGGAATATAAGCGCAGAGAAGATCAAAAAAGGATACAACTTCAATTTGAAGTTGGTGACTTGATTCTGACACATTTGAGAAAGGAAAGGTTCCCGAGAGGAACATACAATAAACTGAAGATGAAGAAAATCGAACCATGTAAGGTCTTGAAGAAATTTGGGGCAAATGCTTACGAGATTGAATTACTCGATGGGATCGAAATTTCTCCGATATTCAATATCTCAGATTTGTACCCATATAAAGCTAAGGAAGTAGGGACAGGAAATGAACAGCCAGAGGTCCAGTGGACAAAACAGATGCCAGTTGCAGAAAAGCCGCAAATGGAGCGCATACTGGACAAAAGGGTCAGCAAGAAGACCAGGCGAAAGCAATACTTTGAGTATTTGGTCAAATGGAAAGGCCATCCAGTTGAAGACTCCAGCTGGGAGAATGAAACTGAGATCTAGAAGCATGGACACATCGTACACGAGCTCATGGACAGGAGCCCATGAAAATTTTCAAGTAAGGGAGTATGATGCAGGAGCATCTCAAGCGAGCCAACGCGGAAATAAAGGATGGATGGAAAAGCGCCCAACGCAAATTTTGAAAATGTCTTGAAACATTAATGAATTCATCAAGTGGAGGAACACTTGTAAAATGTAAACGGACCTTGAGCGATCCGCTCTCATCCTTAGTAGGTAGAAGGCATTCATGATAGTTAATGTAAGTAGATAGAATTTAATGCGTAGATTAGACAGTTTAGAATGAAAGAGGGAAATGGGATATAGACACCCTCATTGTGTATTGTAACATAGAAGAGAATGATATTATACCAATTGAGATCATAGAGCATAGAAGAGAAGAAGCAGAGAGCTGTGTAGACGAATTCCATGTACATAAGTTCTAGATTAATACAAAGAGGTTTTGATTTAGACTCATGGTGTTCAAATATTCTCTGTGTATGCATTATTGATTTTTATTCTCATGAATGATTTACTCTTTCTGTCATGCAATTTATTTTATGCTATGTGTGTATGATGTCTTGTTAGATGTTTGAAATCTGAGAGGAAGAGTAAGAAATGAGTTTCAATTGTTTCTCTATTTGAGCAAGAGTTCCTGCAAGGAATGCAGTTGAATTGTCCGCAAGGAGTGCGTTGACAAAGGGTTCAGAGGTTTGTCTCTGAAAGCTCAGATAATATATCTTTTGTTCTCATTCCCTCAAAAAGTGAAGCTAGGCACAGGAGATGTGCAAGGTGTGCGCAGGCCGAGTAGAGTTTCAGGTTTTGTAACTTGAATGAAGTATTGAGAGAATGCTGTTGCAGGGAGTGTGCAGAGTCGAAGGGAGTTCAACACTCGAAAGTGTTTGAAGGTCTGTCGCAAGGAGTGCGAGCAGGAGTTTTCTAAAAGACTCGAAGTCATGGAAAAATCTCAGGAAGGATAACGCCTTCACAAGTTGTCGAGGAGAAGCACAGGAAGTTTGTGCATTGAAGTATCGAGAAAGCATCGAAAGTTTGTGTCGCAGACGATTAAGTATCGTTTAAAACCATTTTGGTAAAAAGTTGCAGAAGTCCTTGAGAAGGGAAGAGATAGACGGTTGGAATTCTCTGTGGAGAATTCACGAAGTCCAATGAGCCGTCAGATCTCATGAAGGAGAAGGGGAGTTACGGTGAGTGCTTTCAAGGAGTTCAAGCTCAGGAGAAGTAGAGCCGTAGATTCAAGCCAACAAGAGTCGTTGGATTTACCCGTGAATTTCTATTTCGGGGTTTCGTGAGTTGAAGTCCCAAAATATTTTCATTAGGACTCATGAAATCACGAAGTACAAAGTCCCGAAGGGCCGAAAGGATCGTGCGGGCCATAGAAATCAGCAGGGTGTACAGGTGGCGCACAATCGACCATTTCGGGGTTTCGTGGGTTGAAGTCCCGAAACCTTTGCATCAGGATTCGTGAAATCGCGAAGTCCGAAATCTCGATGGAATGAAGAGTTGTTGAAAATTCAACCTTGCAAGCACATCAGAGTCTCAATAATTCAGGTTTCGGGAGTCGAGGAGACGAGTTGCTTGACATCGCAATTCCCGAAATCGCGATAGGGAGAAAGGTGAAATAGAGAGAGAAAGTCCAAGTGTCATAACTTCAGCTTTCGAGGGTCTAATAAGTAAGACGCTTGACCACCAGATTCACCAAATCGTGAAGTCTGATCTCCCGAAGTATAAAGGGGGAAATTTCTCGAAGTTATTTGTGGGTGCAGATTTCCCGAAAGGGAAATAGAAGAGACAATCGTTGAAAACTCTTCGGACCAGTGGAAGAGAAAGATCATGTGTACATGGAATTTTGATCTGCGGATTGGGAGGGTTGCGTCATCATGAATCTTTCTGGGAAGTCGGGTTGTTCAAGATCATCCTTTTCTTCCTTGTTTATTGTTAATATTGATTTTACAAAGTTTTTCATAACTGGGTGATCACTTTTCCATCGAAAGCTTTGGCTAGGATAGCTTGTGTTTTCCATGTCGATTCTTTGTGTTGTTTTATTTTCATTATTGTTTGTCAAAATAAGGTGGCATGTCGATGTTGATCCTATGTTGGCAATCGTTTTCCCTTTTTCTTTCTGCATGGTTGGTGTCGATATTGTTCGTCCTCTGGGGTGAATTTGAAGTCTTGGAAAAATATTTCCTTGATTTCAGACCAATTGAGAGTGTGGATACATGCTTCTTCGATTTTGTACAATTTGTTTGGTATTTCATCTAGCGTATTTGGAAACATGTGAAACCATACCCTTTCATATCTATTTACTATTATGTGCCATTCATTCTCATAACGGTGGATATGTTCGACTAGGTCATACCCAATTTTGAAGAGAGTAATATCGGTTGTTTTAGCGAACTTATTTTCTCCAAAGCATTCTATAAAGTAAGTCGAGATGATTTTCCAAGTTTGTAGTCCTGGGGAATGTGTTTCCCACTATCGTTCGACTTCACTTGTGAAAGTTTACACCAGGATTTGGGTTCTACCTTATTCTCCTACACATTTGGAAACTTCTTCAATGTGTATCGATGGTGCATTTCGTTCATTATAATGCAGTGGCATTTTCATTGTATTTTTGGTCGAAAGTAGCATGGGATTTATTCGTAGCCTTTTCTCATATACTATGGGTACCGCTTGGATTGAAAAACATGTCTTTTTACATTTAATTGGTATGGCTTCAATGGTACAATAGTATTTTGAGTGTGCTTCATAATTCTTTATCTACCAATTGTATAGAGTTGAGTCGGAGTTGTGTCTGACCGATAGGGGATATTATGTTGAGATTTCTCCTTGTGCATTTAGTTCAACACAATCTCTTTTTTCATTGATTATCTAGTACAAACATCGAGCTTATTTATCTTCTTCCCATGATTCACTCTGAGGTTTCCCTTCATTAGGGTCCAGGGGGATTATTATTTTTCTTCCACTCTCTTTTAACTTGATTATGTCCTTTTCGAGTAAGATATTGGATTTTATTTGTCGTCCCTATGGCCTAAAAAAAGTGTTGCATATGTTGGAATTCCTTCAACTAAGTCGATTACCTCTAAGTCGATTGGTGTTGGTATACCCATAATTTGAGTTTCGACGTTTCTGAGTATACCTATAATATCTATTAATATTTGGTCCACAATCTTGAGGTAATTCCGTATTGGTGCTAGTGAAGGCCAACCAAAACATATCCACATCCCAAGGTAGGATATTTACTTGTGATCCAAAATCGATGACTACCTGGTTAATCAATACCCCATGAATTTCCAAGTCGACCCATGGTTCATAATATTTATGCTTATAGAAAAGTTTCCTAGCATATTTAGATGGTCTTTGTCCTTCTTTATACTCTCTTATTATATTAAGTAGATCCAACAATCGACTGACTAAATGATTGTAAAAATTCTTGTACAATGTCTTCATTTTTTCTTCCTCTATTTGGATAGTATTGATTATAATGTTTGAAGAATTTAATCATTTCCCTCATAATATGTTCTTCTTTGTCTGGATTTGAAAATGGAATAGAATTCCCTGTCTGTCGATCTGTGAGGAGATATTATTAATATCCCATCATGCACCTGATCTACTAACGATATGTAAGTTATTTTAATTTAACACTTCTTTTTTTGAGATTGCGTGTAGGAGGTTCACATTATTTTTGTTCATGATATTATCAAGTACTATCAGTCAATATTCAAGTGAACGATCATCGATGCTAAATATGTTAAAATAATTTAAGTTGACCTGATATTTTATTGGGAAGTCAAGGATAATGTGATCGTCTTTCCAACAATTATAATAGTAAGGTCCACCTCGAACAATGAGGTCAACCTTGACCTTGACCTCAACCTTGGAACCCGACTCGATCGCGGTCGCCTCGACCTCAACCTTGACCATAGTAGTCATTTCTTATCCTATAGTTGTTATTATGATCAGTTTCTTTTGTATGATAGACTATGTAAATGTTTGTTCTATTTCATGCATTTAGTCGGAACATAGATGTTCTATGGCTATACACTTCACAAATATGACACCATTTGGTATTTTTCAAGTTGTGCAAACAATCTTTCACAATATGGTCGATCAAAGTTTCACATATGTTTCAATATGTATTAGCTTTCACTCGTTGTGCATCTGTTTCTCCTGGTACTTGATCATTGAGACTACAATATATTTGGTATGACTGTCTTCATAGCATGTGGTACACCACAACTCACTTCTTCTTAAGGTTATATTTTTTATGGTCTGTTGTAGATGTTCTATTTTTTCTTCTATCCTTTTTGTGATGAGGAATTCGATGGGTTGTCATTGTCCAATTCAACACGTTGTGATTTTTGTAACACATCTTCACATGAGTTTATTTCACAGAGTCTTAATGGAGTTCAGATTCATTGTAGTAATCCAGCTACATACCATTGTGTTGGAGTTACTTCACACACACCTAGGATTTATTTCTCCTAAGTTTTTTCCTTGTTTATTAGTCATAATTAGTCATTATCCAGTATCCTATGTTTTAGGGGAGAATATTCCACCTAGAAAATATTCTCTTTTAGTTGACACTTCAGTTTGACTAGTTGAGTTGAGTCTAGATACTACATTGGTTTTGTCACCATACCACATTGGGATCATCACCATGTTAATGCACACTTTCCTTGGGATCATCAACATACTATTGAATTACCCTTGATTCCTTTATCTACTCCTCACTACACTCTTTTCACTCAGTTAACTGAAGACTAGTTGACTAGTTAACTGAGCTAGGTGGCAGTTCATTCCCATAACTTCCTAAGAGACTGGACTAGATGGAAGTTCACTCCGGGAACTATTGGTGTGTGTCCAGATCACTCTATACCAACACTATGGTGCATTGTTTCTCCTCTAGTGTGCATTAATTGAGTTATATAGAATATATCATGTGTAAATTATTCATTATTCAAAACGGTTAATGAGAATTCTTCCTTTCTTTCTCTCCTTCTTCTTCTTTATCAATTTCTCTCTGCAAATGTGTGTAGTATTTTATAGATAGATCTATTTTGTACAATTTCAACACATTTACATGGTAT
Source organism: Picea sitchensis (assembly GCA_010110895.2). Lineage (NCBI taxonomy): Eukaryota > Viridiplantae > Streptophyta > Pinopsida > Pinales > Pinaceae > Picea > Picea sitchensis. Next base: position 49,087 of record SNQJ01S0083785.1, read on the forward strand.
CAGATCTGATGGACTACTAAGAAAAATCTACACCAAGTGTTTTTGCAAGTACAAAGATTGAAGATAGCAGAAAGATGGATTTCCAAAAAGAATTAAATCTTACACCTTACAAATAATTTGCATGGAAGGAGAGAATAACGATTCATCTCTTAACCATAGTATTTACAGGTTAACCTTGAATATAGATACATAACTAACATCAGCCATAGAAAAATCCAAGTACTTAAATCAGATGGATGAAGCACTAGGAACAATTTGCAGTCTTATTTCTCCTTATCTCCTTTTTCACATATCTTCCTGTAAGACTCCCAATGAATCTTAGACCACCTTGGAAGGGCTCTTTGGAAATAGGATGATATGAGGGGACACATTCTGGAGGTGTAATTTCTCACGTTGGATCCAAAAATCTTCGACAATATCCAATATTTCTTTACAAAATTCAAGGATTTACTGTCGCAACTCAAAGCTTGCAGGGTTGATAAATCTAAGGAGGAGAAACAAATGGTTCTAACTATTCTCTCCAAACTTGGTCCTGAGTTCTTTGTATTCGTATCCACATTCAATTCTGTCATATTCTCCTCCGGAGCCACCTAGAAGATGCATTCTCTTGAGGAATTTATTGAATCCCTGACACAAGTTAAAACCAAATTCATCAACATGGGAAAAATCAAAGGACCAAAGGTGCATGCACTCACTATGCAAGATGGAAGACATAAATATCATAAATATAAATATAAATACAAAAGGAAATATCATGCACATTCGAATAAGGAAGGGTACACAAAACCCTTCACCAATGCCTCCAGATCCAAAGGAGAAAAGGGAAGAAAAGGGGAGAAATGCACGCATTGTCACAAAGGATATATCAGATGACGAATTTCAACACCGGAAAGAAATCCATATTCACACAAAATTCTATGGACATCTATGACATGCAAACCAACTCCAGGGTTGCTACCGGTGAGGTAAATCATCAATATAGATTGTATACTTTTTTCTGAATTCATTGAACCCGATTCTCCTTTACTGCTTACTCATGTTGATGAAAGTAGTAGAATATGGCACGAAAGGTTTGGACATTTGAATTTAAGATAAATGAAACATATTAGCAATAAAATATTGGTTGATGGTCCACTAGACATCCATTTCTCCAAGGGAGTATGTGAGGGATGTGTTCACGAAAAACACCCTAAAGAGAAATTCGACAAAGGAAAGTCTCAAAGAGATTTTTCACCTTTATATCTAATCCACAGTGACCTTATGGGTCCTTTTACGCATCCATCTATAATAAAAGAGAGGTTTGTTCTCATTTTTGTTGATGATTTCTCATGTTTTACATGGATCTACTTTCTCAGGAAAAAATCCAAGGTCTTTCAACACCTCAAAGATTTCAAAGCCCTGGTTGAGACATAGTCAGGAAAGAAGATCAATGTCCTCTGAACTGATAACGGGGGAGATTATTTCAATCATGAGATCCATGATATTTTCCATGAGGCAGGGATTCATTTGCAACATACATTTCCCTATACTCTGGAACAAAACAAAGTTGTTGAGCGGAAAAACAAATCTCTAAAGGAGATGCCATCTTGCATGTTGCATGCAAAGTCACTACCATAGAGACTATGGGCTGAAGAACTTAATTGTGAAAAATACATCCAAAATAGATCTCCCCATATATATTTCAAGGATAAGACCCCCTACGAGGCTTGGAGTGAAATCAAACCGAAAGTGACCCACTTTCGTATTTTTGGTTCACGTGCATGGGCCTGGATTCCCTCTGAAAAGAGGAAGGCACTTGATCCACAAAGCACTGAGTCTATTTTTGTTGGATACCCCCACGGTGTGAAGGGATATAGAATTATTGATCTTTCCTCAGACCGACTCATCATTGAGTGAAGTGTCCAACTCGAGGAAAGTGCCTCGCATGTACCTCAACAGTCACATGCAAACACCTTCATTCTTCCACCTGTTAGAGATGATCAACATGCACATGCCGACTCTTCTTCAGATGAGAGTTCTGATTCAGAGGAATCAAATGATTCAGATTCAGATTCATTACAGTCAGATGCAGAGTCAGAGCATCCAGATGTAGTTGCATAGCCAGAGTAGAGGTCCAAGTGGGCACAAAATACTCTTCAGGATGCAAGGGATATCATTGGTGATCCAACCGATACTAGGAGGACTCGATTTGAGTTCAAGGAGAATCCTGTTGCACTCACTGCCACTGAACCATTGCCCTCCAGGCATCTTTTCTTGGTTCAGTCTTCAGATCCACAGTATTATGGCGAGGTTGCTGAAAATCCTTTTTGGGAATATGCCATGGATGAGGAGTACAACTCCCTCCTCGAGAACTAGACTTGGGATGTGGTTCCCCTTCCTTCTGGGAGGAAACTGGTCAGATGAAGATGGGTCTACAAAACCAAGACCGTGGAGGATGGACAAAATAATAGATACAAAGCTAGGCTTGTTTCTAAAGGATTTCAGTAGGTGCATGGTATTGACTATGATGAGACCTTCGCTCTAGTAGCAAAGATGGATTCCATATGATTGGAACTTGCCATTGTATAAGCCAAGGGCTGGGAATTCCATGAGATCGACATGAAGAATGTATTTCTTCATGGGGATCTCTCTGAGGAGATCTATAGGGAGCAGCCCCAGGGATTTATGCATGACTCATATTTGGTCTGTCGACTGAAGAAGTCTCTTTATGGACTTAAGCAGGCTCCGTGGGCATGGTATTCCAAGATGGACTCCTACCTATTGTCATAGAACTTTGTACATTGTAAATCAAACCTGAATTTCTACATGATCAATATCGTTGATTCACTTCTACTCTTAGTTATGTATGTTGATCATTTTTTGATCATCGGTTGCTCGACTTCAGTGATTTCTACAATCAAGAGGATTCTACATCAAAGGTTTTTGATGACGAACATGGGTGTGTTATAATTCTTCCTTGGACTCGATATTAGTCATGATGCATCAGGCATAAAACTGTCTTAGGCCAAGTATGCATGAGATATCCTTGAGATATTTCACATGACAGACTGCAAGTATGCTCTGACTCCTTTCCTATCAGGAGTCAAAMTTGAGGATGGAGGGGAGACTCTAGTGGTTGACAACACATTGTACAGACAGCTAGTGGGGAGCTTGTTGTATCTCACTCACTCCAGACCAGACCTCTCATATGTAGTTGGTACAGTTTCTAGGTTCATGCAGGAGCTGCATGAGCTACATTGGAAGGATGCAAAGTGTATCCTTCGATAAGTATAGGGAACCATCAATTTTGGGATTCATGATGTAGTTGAATCTACATTAGATCTCATCGGGTTTACTGATTTTGAATAGGCTGGCAATAGCATTGATCGCAAGTCCACATTTGGTTACTCACTTAGTCTTTGTTCCAGGCCTATCTATTGGTCGAGAAAGAATCAAGAAGCCATTTCTCTATGTTCAGTCAAGGTAGAGTACAGAGGGGTAGTTAACATAACCATTCATGCTATGTGGCTACAATATTTTCTCACTGAGTTGGGAATTTTGTTTCATCGATCGATCGTCATCTGGTGTGACAACCAGAGAAATATGAAGTTCTCCAAAGATCTAGTTTAGAGGCAGTGGACGAAGCACATTGAGATCCACTTGCACTTCATCCAAGACTTAGTAAATGAGGGGATCATTGACCTAGCTCTGTCCTTCAACAGAACAAACGACAGACATCTTCACCAATACCTTCACTGAGTAGAAGTTCCATTCTCTACAAAGTCGTCTTGCAGTGAAGGACACAATTTCCTAGAAACTATAGTTCTTCTTTTTAAATACATTGTACCTTGATGGGGGGGTTTTCCCATGAGGTTTTCCCTCTTTCCTCACTTTATTTCAGTGTGTCTTTTGTATTTGGGTACCTAACATGGCCTCGTTGTCGGGACCCATTCTTTATTTTCACCATAGTGATGTTCAGGGGGGTGTTGGAGTTACTTCACACACACCTAAGATTTCTTTTTCCTAAGGTTTTTCCTTTTTTATTAGTCATAATTAGTCATTATCCATTCTGCTATATTTTATGGGAGAATATTCCACCTGGAGAATATTCTCTTTCAGTTGACACTTCAGTTTGACTAGTTGAGTTGAGTCTAGATGTTGCATTGGTTTTTTCACCATGCAACATTGGGATCATCATGATGCTAATGAAAACTTGCCTTGGTATCATCACCATACTGGCACATTACCCTTGAGTCCTTGATATACTCCTCACTACACTATGTTCAGTTGGTTAGATGAAGACTAGTTGACTAGTTAACTCATTTAGGTGGCAGTTCAGTCCCATAACTTCCTAAGAGACTAGAATAGGTGGCAGTTCACTCCCGTAATTATTGGTGTGTGTCCAGATCACTCTAGACCACCAATATGGTGCATTAGTTCTCCTCCAGTGTGCATTCATTGAGTTATACAGAGTATATCATGTGTAAATTATTCATTATTCAAAATAGTTAATGATAATTCTTCCATTCTTTCTCTCCTTCTTTTTTTTGTCAATTTATCTCGGCAAATGTCTGTAGTATTTTCTAGCTAGATATATTATGTGTAGGTTCAACACATTTACACATTGTACTAGTATATTTTGATTAATTTTCGATGATATTTGGCTAAGTAGATATTTGAATCTTTTGTCATATTCGCGGACTAAATTGCCTGGTCTTTTCTTTATTTATTTCATTTTTTGTGCGGCCAAGTGTGTAACATCTTGGACTTTGAAAAATTATAAAACGTTGCTCATTAGTTTTTATTTTGATTTATTTTGGATTTCTGTGAAATTCATAAACCATGTTAGAGAATGGTGTCGAAGAGAAACATCAAATTGTGCCATCTTCTTATCTTCATCTGTGATGTCTGTTGCATCCCATAATTTTTCACATATGAACCGATGTCTTATTGGATCCTCATTTCCTTCATAAATGGGAATATTATTGAATCCCATTGTTGCTTTTTTAAGAACACTAGATTTTTGTGATCCTCAATTTATCACACTTTTCGACTGGGATGTCAGTTTCTTAGTTGGTTGTTAGTGTGCCGACTTGTTTGTCGGTTGGTATTCTAACGAATGGTATGTTAAAAGTAATTCTTCCTTTTTTTTCTCTACGAGTTACTTCTTTTGTCTGACAACTTTGGTCTTTATATTTGACAATACGTCGTTCTAATGGATGTGTCGATTAACAACTATAATCCACTAGATTATTTTGTTCTCTTGATATGAGATTTGGTAGGGGGTTGGGTCCATGAGATCCTTGATGTGAATGAGCATTTAATTGACTTCATTTCTTTCTGGCTTGACAATGAGCACATCGCATAAATTCCCATGCTCATTGGTTCTGTACCATAGTTTTGCATACTATTCATTGATCTTAAGCCTCTGCTAGAGGAATTATTTGATTCAAGGGATAGGTACTTGAACATGGGGATTTCATATTGTGGGTCTTGATTCTTCATAATCCATGTTTACAGTTGGTATTCAAGTTGATGGGTGACCATGCTAGCCTCTATCAATTGTACTTCATTACTTCTGTCGAGGGTCGTTGCGTCTACTTTTATTTATATATCTGGTCGATTCATGTCAGACTCAGATTACTCATGCGCTCTATCAAGATGAACTTCCCCAAATACTTTTCTATTTGATTTTCGACTATGCCACATGTTGTGAATCTCCTCTCTTTTCTTTTTCCTCTTGTCCTACTCCAATTTTTGGATGTCAGTCATTTTATTGTAAATTTTATTTCCTCTTGAAGACATATGCTTCATTCGAACAAACATTGGTATGCTCTTTTCTTATGGGACCTCATGGATCAAATGACCTTTGATCACCTCCCTGAATTACTCAAAGTCAATGAAGATGGCCATGTTTTATGGCTCAAAAAGTAGTCCCATGCTTGTTTTGTATCTTTGCACCTTTCTTCTAGGAATTTTTCCCACTTCTCATCTATCTCTTCCCAGTTACTGTTTTGTGGTGGTGTACCCAGTCGAGGTCATAGCTCAACAATTTCACCGAATCCTTTGTCAAGAAAACATTTATGAATCATTTTTGGAATGGTGCACAAAAATTCGTTGTGTAGCTCTGTGTAGAATTTGTTTTTTATTTTGTCAGGGGAGTTTTGAACCTCAATAGCTTGTTTTGTTATGTAATATTCGACAATTCTTTCAACCCACTCGTGTAGATTTGTTCGACCTCCATTTGTATGCTTGAGGTTTAATTTTTCTTTAGGAGTCAATTTATGCATTACCAAATTTATTGATGTATTCAAATAAGGATTTTGGGATAGCTTCTAGAAATATTTCATTAGTCTCTGAGAAAAATCACAATTGTGCTTATGCTAGCGTGAGGTTGTTCCTTATTGCATAATTATTCATKTARTTCTCAATTTTCTACTCCYAMCATTTGTGTATGTATTGTAAAGTTATCATCTATGTGATCATCTGCATGCCCGGGTTTAGAACTACCAGTAATGGAACCAGTGTTGTAATCTAGGGAAAAGTAGAGGATTGTTACCAGTATTCTATTACATAAGAAAGTGTAGAATCACATACTCATACATATAGACAAAGACATACAAAAAAGTAGTGGAATCCCAAATAACAACACTTTATTATATATAAATGAGTCAATACAACAAAATAGAGACACTTTCTCTTATACATGATTGTCTATTTATACTTACATATTTAGTTGCTAGGAAGTTGTAACTACTTATTTTTTTGGGTCGGTCGGTTAGTTGGGACTTCGAYCGACTTATACTTTTGACTTCGATAGTCRAGCGCCTAATTCTTAGTAGACTATTGGGTCTAGTCGACATATTTGACTAGCCCTTACAACAATGTCTCTTACTAAGTTGGTGCTTAGTGGTGGGGATTGGTGTCTCTAGTAGATTGGTGTCTATGAATATCTATAAGAGTATGTTGGTTCCTACTAGGATTTGTACTAGTGAGTATTGGTGTCTCTAGTAGGTCAGTGCCTACAAATATTTTTAATAATAGGTTTGCACCTACAAAGAATTATAAATATAAGTTTTGTGGTTTTCTCTCAAAATGGTTTCCACATAAATATTGTGTTCCATGTTCTTCAGTTAGTAGATCTCATATGTGATTGTTTTCTTATGTTTAATGAATGTTTGAAAAAGAAAAAAAATTATCTTATATTGATTCACCCCCCCCTCTCAATATAAGTGTGTTCTCAACAATTGGTATAAGAGTCATTTCCTTCAGAAACAATATAACCAATGGAAGGTAGATTTTAGGAGCACACATGGAAATAGAAATTGATACTTTGGAAAATGAATACAAATAGAAATAAATGATGGATTCAGGATAGGAAAAAAATTCCGAAAAAAATGCTGAAGTAGATATTGAAGAAGAAATAAATTGTTCCTTAAGAAAAATAAAGAAGATTAAGAAAAAGAATTTGAAACAAAACGAGCAGCTGCAAAAATATGAAAAGGAGGATAGTGATGCAAAAGAAAAAACTGTCACAAAGCCTTGAAGAAACTGGGAAGAATATTATCATCCTAAAGATTTAACTAGAAGAGGTAAAAAGGATGTAAGAAGTAGTGAAAATCTAGCTAAAGGAAAAGGAAGGAAATCACAAGAAACTAGAAGCTAAAATTGCTTCCTTAAGAAATGAATTAGAGAAGTTAATTGATCAGTTGAATAGAATCTTGAAGTTTGAAAAGAAAATTAAAACATTACATGATATCATAAAATCCCAAATATAACCACTCATTAAAATTGGTCTTGGTTATGATAAGAGTTAAATGACCACCAAAGAATATTCAAAATCTACAAAGTCACTGAAGAAAGTAAATGAAGGAAAATATAAAAGCTATGCTAATGTACTCAAAATCTCCATCAGTGATGAAGACAAGACGAAGAGAGAAAATCATGTTCCAAATATAATTGACATTACTCCCAAAAACAACAAGGACGAATTCAAAAGATATTTCCCACCAATATGGCCTCACACAACTCGATACCGAAACCCTTTCCTTGGTTATTGTTTTTCTTGCAATCACTTTGGTCATAAAGCAATAGATTGTAGAGTATATGCAAAAAATAATCATGCATGGAAAAAAATCAGAAGTACGTATGGGTTATCAAATAGAAACTAGAATTCATTTTCTCCATTATTTGATTAAAATGTTGTATGTTATAAGTGAAACAACTATGGGCACATAATATGTTTTTGTAGAAGTGTCCTAGTGGAAACTTCTAGACAAAACAAGGAAGAAGATACCCTTGCCAAACAAAATAAAAAAACCCATGGGAGTTTGGAAAAGGAAGAAGGAGAAAGAAAAATAGGAGCAATATATGCTTGTGAAAACTACCCTTCATGTTCAAAACAAATAAAATATATGGTACATTTATAGTGGACTATCAAGCCACATGACAGGTGACAAGAACAATTTTCACACTTTTAAGGATGTAAACAAAGGTAGTGTAACATTTGGAGATAAATCTACTACAAGGATAGTTATAAAATGTACTCTTAGTCTTGATAATGGAAATAATAAAACAAAGAATTTCTTGTATGTTGAAGGTTTAGAACATAATATTCTCAGTGTTAGTCAAATGTGTAATCAAGGACACACTCTCTTATTTGATTCTCAAGGTTGTTAGATAAGGAAGAAAGGCCCGGGAATATTAGTGGAAAATGAATATATAAAATCAAATAAGGTATATATACTCAATGAGATCAACAGAGAAAAATTATGTATGGGACAAATAGATGAGAGTTAGTTATGGCATAGAAAAATGGACCATATAAAATTTGATAATCTAGTAAAAATAAACACCAAACAAGAAGTGAGAGATATGCCAAAGATTGTTATCCTTCAAACACTCTTTGCAAGCAATTTCATCATGGGAAACATACAAGAGTTGTAGGATTAAACCACAATCCAATACCTAATTGTGAGAAGGAAATACTACACTAGCTAATTGCAAAGGAGAGAGAGGAGAGAGAAACACAGAATCAATCGTCACACATAAGAGACAAAAAAAAACAACTCTAATCACAATGTATTAATCCTTGATAATGAGTACAATATATAAGACTGACCACATGAGAAGTAATGCACACTAGGTTTGGATTTCCATGTGCATGCTCAAGTAAAAAAATAACTTCTCCCAATAACAACAATTAACTAAAGTCAAAAGTTGCTAATAATAAGAAAAGGTAAAAAATACAAGTGCAAACTTAATGAGAAATCTACATGAAGTCAACATGCATTACATAATAGAAAAAATCTCCTATAATCAGACTAGAGTCCAAGAATGGAACTAAAGTCCTAGCTGAGTGAGAATTTACTAATTATGGAAAGTCACTAAATAAGTGAAGTGAGTTAACTCCAAGTATTAGATGGGTAATGTGCACTTCCCTAGGAATCTAATATTCTTAATAAAGTGCGCTATATAGCCATGAAATAAGAAATATATCCTAAAATTAAGGAAATATGAATTATCTTCTAAAAAATAGGAATTTTCCTAATGGTGGCTAAAAAATAGGAATTGGCCTAATGGTAGCTAAAAAATAGGAATTTCCCTACTAGTGGTTTATGAGCCCATGGTTTTGGAAACCCATAGTATTTTCCCATGGTATTAATTATAGGAATCCACCAGCTAAAAATAGACGTGCTATATGAATCCATGTTAGGTACTCATGTACAAGTATAGATGCATAACAACTGAACAAAAGTGAGGTAAAGAGGAAAAATGCACTGGGAACCCTCCCCCCCCTCAAAATATGTTGCTAAAAAGAAAATAATTCTAACATGTTCAACTACTAAGTTGATGTATCCCTCACTCGTAGAATGTCCCTCAATGAGACAAACTTTTGTTCGGTGAAAGGCTTTGTGGATATTTTTTCCACCTTCTCTGAAGATGGACAAAAATGCATATCAATGACTTCATCTTGAATTTGTCCTCTAATAAAGTGCATATGAACCTCTATGTGTTTTTTCAGTTTATTCTAAACTGGGTCTCTACACAGCTTGTGATTACTATGATTATCACACCATATAACTATCAAATGATGAAAATGAACTCCCAACTCTGTAAGAAAGTGTTGCAACCAAATATCCTGAGTAGTAACATTCACTACACCCCTGTACTCTGCCTCTACTAATGATAAATAAATTTTTGATTGCTTCTTACTTGACCAACATATAGGTCCTAATCCAAGGTAGAGGACATATCTTGAAGTGGACTTGTGTTTGCCTACCCAATATGAGTCTATGTAACCAACAAGATCCAAGGAAGATCATGTTGCATAATGTATACAAATTGGTAGTCCCCTTGACATATATGAGAATCCTCTTTATTTCCTTCCAGTGAAGCTCATAAGGCTCCTACATGTACCTAGAAACTAATCCAACTGCATAAGAGATGTTTGCTCAAGAGTGTGTAAGGTAAAGAATACTCCCCACCAACTGTCGATATCTAGTACATTCAACCAAAGGTGATGCACCGACATCCTCTAGTCTAACCCCTAACTGAAAGGTTATTGGAGAAGGATTAAATATGTCATATTAAACCTACATAATACATCTCTGGCATACTTGGACTGATACATACTGATTCCTAAATCATTCTGGCTGATTTCAAGACCAATAAAGTAATGTAACAGTCCCATATCTGTCATAGAAAACTTGTCATGCAAAGAGGTCTTCACTGCAGCAATGGAGGAGGTTGAGCTCCCTGTGATGAGTAAATCATCTACATATAGAACTATCAATAGAATAAAATATGTGTTCCTCATCATATACACATTAGGATCTGATCCACATCTAAGAAAACCTCTAGAGAGAAGAGAAGAGTTCATTTTAGCATACCATGCTTATGGTGGTTGCTTATGTTCGTACAATGACTTCCTCAACCTGCAAACTAATGATGGATCTTGAACATATCCCTCTAGATGCTCCATATATATCTCCTCATTAATATCTCCATGTAATAATTCATTCTTCACATCCAAATGGTGTACCTTCCACTTTCTAGTTGCAACAATACCTAGAACTAACCAAATGGAATCAATCTTGGCAACAGATGAAAAAGTATCATAATAGTCAATGCCTTGTAACTGTGAGAAACCTTTAGCTACTAACTGAGCCTTATACTTTTTAATGTATCCATTAGCATCCCTCTTTGTCTTGAAAATCCACTTACATCTAACAAGATTCTTGTTGGAAGGTAGAGGAACCAATTCCCATGTGTTGTTCTCTATCAGGGAATTGTACTCCTCTTTCATAGCTTCCTCCCAATGGGAGTTTCCTTTAGCCTCTGCATAAGACTAAGGAATTGATCGAAGTACCATATAAAAATAAATAGGAATAAATGGATCCATGGTATTAAAATATTTTGGAGGATCCACAAATTGATATCTGGTACTCCATGGATCGACAAGATCACCCACTAGATCACTTGCTTCCTGAAGAGTCTAGTGTGCATGTTATAGAAAGATTTGTCTCACCCCATGCTGTCATGCATAGAAGGCCTTTTTTCATTTCCCTATGCAGAATTTTCATCCCTTTTTGCAATACCCAGAGCTAAAAATACATTTTCTCCACATATATGCACCTTGCCTACTATACAACATCCATATACACAGGTTGCACCATGACACCCTGCATACATCGGGAAATGTGCCAAAAAATGAAAAATGGTGTCGGGTTCCATGTCATGATAGGAGATCAATGATACTTGGACTTCCATATACTGGAAACATTCTGACTCGACCCTTTAGTTCCATTTGAAGGCTATAAATGGGCCAATTCTAAGCTATGGAAAAGAAGAGAAATAATTCAAATTTGAGAGCAAAGTTACTCTAGAGGAATTATTCACTTCACATTGAGTATGCATCCCTTTATCCTTCAAGTCTGAACACAATGTTCACCCCCCAAGCTCTTCGCTTATTGAGTGAGAACTCCATTGTCTCTCTTATATGAGCTTGCCTTTGGTGGAGGATTGAAGTGGTGGAGGCCCAGCTGGAAGGAGCTTAGTTTCTCGGTTCTGAATCGTGCCGACATGGAAGTATGTAACTTATTCACTTATGCTAATCATATATTAATAGAAATACTCTTTTCTCATCCAATTAATATCTTGTAAATATTTGAATTATTATTACATGGGCGTATTTGTTATGAATTTTAATGGATTATGCTATTGAATATGATAACATCATATATTATCACCATATACTTTCTTTGCTTGGTTGTTGAGGAATAGTTGCAGGTATATTGCTTTGGATCAAGTGCTCAATGGTGGACTTCATCGAACGACGAGATGAGGTAGGCCTTTTATATTGTCTTGCTAGCATATTCGTTTATATAGCATACTTGAGAATAGAGTTGATTTTTGCAGTCATTTATGTCTGTTGTGGTTTTCCCCTAGCCATAGAGAGATTTTCCTCATAACAGAATTGGTGATCATACTAGGAATTGAATCTTCTTTTTTCGGGGTTTGGAGTGTTTTTCTCCTTAGATTTCTCTCATCCATATTGTGTTTCTTGTCGTATCATTCCTTGACAGCCTCAGTTCACTCTGGGCCTGAGTCTTTCAACTTTCTCCTTATCCTAGTTGTGTTTTAACCCATATATGCGGTTTTTTTCTTGACAATCGCGTACATACGTGTGTTGTCCTTCTGCAAGCTGCGTACACACACTTTTCCCTTGAACAATCACGTACATCAACCTATTTTGCTTGTTTGCTGGTTTTGGTGGTTTTTGGGTAGGTTTTTATGATTGATGAATCTTATTGAGTCTCTATAGTGACTGTTAAGTGTCTATGGAATGACAAGAAGCATGTCTTTGGTTGAATTTTTGGGTGGTGCCTTTCTCATCATATTTTCATTTTGATTGTCCTTGTACATTGGGATGGGTGTTTTTCTCCTTGGTATCCTACTTGAGTTGTTTATTTCTATACATAGTAGAGTCTTTATATATCAAGTTGTTATTCAGTCTATGCATTTTCATTTTTTCTTATATATAAAATACAAAAATATAAGGCATTTTTCATTGATTGGCATTTTGATCTTTTGAGTATTTGTCATTTATCGTAGTGCATGTAAAGAAAGATTTCAATTTTATTCATAATTGTGGAATTGAATTGAAAATTGAATTTTTTTTAAGAAGCATGTCATTCATTGGAAATTGAAGTTAGGACTTTTCATTGTATTCATATTTACTTTACTTGTTGAGTCATAACATCACTAGTTTCACAACTGCACCCTTTTGAGTACACACGACCATTGAAATTAACGCTATAATTTAAAATTGACTAGTAACAATTTTATTTTCTAGGGTGCAAAAACTAGCTTAGGATTTAGTGCCTTGGAATAGGTTTTGTGAGTAAAATTCTCCAAGGCTATTGAATCAACATTTGTGTCTGACTAAGGGAGTCGAGAAATCCATTGTATAATCGGTAATATCAGGAGGCTCTGATTACACTGGAGTTAATCATGAGGTTGTGCGAGGTCGGTTGAAGGGATATCCCCCCGATACCTTCTTAGCGTCAGAGATATTTCTGGGGATCTTTTCATATTTGGGGATCTTGCTAGTTCCCTTACCTCCGTGAGAGGCGATGCTTTCAAGGTTTAGGGCTTTGATACCCTGCCCATATGGTGGACCTCACTTACGACTGCTCGCTTGTGCATCGTTTATATAGTGTTTTATTAGTTGCTTGACTTATATGCCACATAGGTTACTTGCAGGGGTTATTCTGCATGTACCCTGGGTCAGATATGGGTCGGACAACACACAACCTTTATGGAGGATTACCTCTCTGGGGGGGATATGACCGACTGGTTTTTAAGCCCATGAGGGCCCTTATAACTGATTATGTTACCTCTGATCTTTAGCAGGGAGTCTTAGGCCCCTCTTGGGTGAGGCATACCTACTTTAGGGAGGGAGGCCCCTTTCAACCACTTTATCCTGTTTGTGTCCATTTTGGTCGTTTGATTATTTTTGGTGTGCTTTTTGATTACTAGTTGGCCTTAGGATTTGTTTTGATATTTTGAGTCTTAAGTCAACATGGAGTCAGACCAACTTCCCCGCCAATCTCTTCACTTGTTATAGTTACCACTGTATTTTGAGTCTTTGCCTTCTAAAAGGCGTAGAGTTTTTAGACGTGGTACACACACCTCCACTTTTCAGACTTGTGATTCTACAAGGATGAGTATTGATCCGAGTCATCAATATACTAGGAGCCCTTCAACTCCCACACCTACTATAGTTAATGGCACCCCTTCGACTCCTGAAACCACAATGGTTTTAGTGTTGGAGTCATCTATCATCACAGCTTCTCTTCCTATAGTGAATGCTCAACCTATTGCCATGATCCCATTTGGGTCTCTTGGTCACTCACCAAGCTATAATGTTCAGTCCATCCCTATGGCCTCTAGTCCTTTTTCCTATGGTATGTCGTATTTACTTCACATTTTTGAAACTCCATCCCAGTTGCTGGCCCTAATCCTAGCATTAGACTTGGGGACATGGCTCCTCCTTACAGTCCACTTTTGTTTTGTGGATCTCATATCCCTCAAATGACTCCTACTATGGGAGGCATTCCTTATTTTAACCTCGGGTCTAATCCTATTTCTTTTGGATGGAGCAACCAACCTGGTGGAAAAGATTCTTCTCAAGTTCCGTCCTATACCCTTGCCTCCTCATTTTTTATTCCAACCAACATGTTTGGCATGACGAATCCACCTCTATCCTCTGGATTCAAACCTAGAGGAGGTCAGTTTCACACCTTGAGAAACCCCCAACCTGGATCCACTCTGGCTAGGGGTAATTTTTATAACCCCCATCAGAACATTCCTACTGGAATGATGCCCAACAAACCTATTATGAATCATCCTGGAGGAGGGTATTACAATCCCAGACATGACCATGGTGCTTACCAGAACTCTAGATGGGCTGCAGTTCCCCAAACAAAATATTTCCATGGAGATTGAGGCCAGATGTCGCAACCCCGTCTCCCTTTTCTCTCCACACTTAATCTTCCAAACTTGTCTAAGTTAATGAAATACCTTGTGTGTCATGATCCTACATAGCCCCCCGTCTCCACCAAACTTCCTTAGGACATTGTGAAGTTCAAAGGTAAGAATAGTGAGGATATTGGTGATCACGTCACCACCTTTCATCTATGGTGCTCCTTGAATTCCCTTAATGACGATTCCATTCGGTTAAGATTATTTCAATGCACCCTCAATGGGGTTGTCATGAAATAGTATATAAAGCTACCTAGAGGGGCATATGGGAACTTTTGGCTAGATGGTGTTAGTCTTCCTTAACCACTTCCAATTGTCGGTTCATTACAATGTTGGCCTAGAACTCCTGTCGACTTTATGCCAAGACAAAAACACTCATATCTCGGATCACATCCAGGAGTGGCATAGATGGAAGAGGTTGATCAAGACCTCCATTCCCCCAAATTTCCTATTAGAATGGTTCCTTAAGTCGTTGCAACCTCCTATCTCGAAGGATGTTTCGACATACGGGGTTACATCTGAGGAAGAAGCTATCTTCAAATCCCAGGAGTTAGATCTTATATACACTCAGTCTGGGATGTTATACCAGATTCTTTCAGACACACCGAGGTCAAACTACGACCCTAGACAAAATCATGGACCTCATGTCCATGGAATTGTAGGCTCCGCCAGTGTGAAATCCATAGACTCAGTGAAAAGCCATTTAAATATTTGTCTCTAAACTGATCTGCAGGAGGGCCATCTTTGTTTGTGTCTTCCAATCCCACTCATTCGGTGGATGTACATTCTCTACAATCATCAACCGATGCAAATGGTAACCAGCAACCAGGCGAGAGTAAGAACAAAGGGCGTAATAATAATCGTAAGGGTGGGAAGAATAATAATAAACCCAAGGACAATGGTAATAATGAGAAGATGAATAATAATGTTGGTGAGGGAAAGAAAGAAAGGCGTAAGCTGAAATTTCCCTATAATCTTTGTACAGACGATCATCTTTCTCATTTATTCCCCAAACTTGCAAAAGTTGCAAGGCTCTTATCTATACCTCCCTTCGTGCTAACGAATCCTTTCCCACATAACTAGCACATGGCCTCAAGCTCCTCAAATTCTGGAAATGCGGTCAGTGGGAGTCAAAACCCACTGTCACAAGACAATAACCATTTGTGTATCAATATGGTCAATTCGCAGATTCATGTAGCCACTTGGTCTCACGATTATAGTTCTCCAAAAAATGCACCTGGTGTAGAATCTCTTCCTCCTCCTTCGGAGATGCCTTTGCATATCAAAAAACCAAATCCACCACCTCGTATCCTGAAATGAGTACTCAAGTGCTCTACCCACAATCCAAATTCTAGAGCCACCCAAAACTACTCTATTGTTGAGGACCTGGGTCAAACCCCTTATGCAATGTCGGCTCTGGAGGTACTCCAAACGTGTCCTTCACATAGGAATGCCTTTCTATTTGTGTTAGGAGCTCTAGACCCCAGTGGCTAGAAAGTTATAAAATTTGACGTCACAGATATGAAGCTTCTCTTGCCTTACCATGTGGCATTACAAATCCATGTGGGGTACTCAAAGTATACCATCAAACGTGCGGTTGTTTATTAAGGCACTGCTACATGTGTGATGTCCTTGATCTGTTGGAAATCTCTCAGCTCTCTGACTCTTTCTCAATCTCTGACCATGTTGATTACTTTTCATGGTCATTCGTTCCACCCTCATGGTATTCTTATTTCCTTTCCATTCCAGTTAGGTGGGAATACGGTAGAGGTGGACGTCGAGGTGGTTGATGTGCCCCTCGATTATAACTTGTTACTAGGATGCAATTGGACTTATGTTATGATTGTCATCATATCATCCATATTTTTCACTCTTTGTTTTCCTCACAATGGGAAGATCTTGACGGTCGACCAATTATCCTTTGAGTATGCTAGCCCCAATGCATCAGTTGGACCGTCGATCCCTATGGCCGACAATTATCAGCCAACGACTGAGAATATTGGTGTCAAAATGTGTTCATCCCTTATGGGTACATTCGACTTCATGGCACTGATTCATCATATTTACTCCATGTCCAGTAGGCTCGTTTCTTCAGAGAGGTATGTTATTTTCTGCACTTCCTAGTTCAGCGATCCTTGGACCATACCTTCCTCAACTCTGTCTTTTGAAGGTCAGTCACATGCTGGAATGGCCATGCCACTATTAGCAGTGGAGATTGTGTATCAAGTTGTTCTTGACTCTTCTGGCAATCATGATCCTATTACCTCACCGATAGACAAGGAGGATCTTGTTCTTAAGCCCATGTGGGCCACTTTGTTGTCTTGTTTACATGACTGCCTCGATGATACTTCTCCCTTGGAAGAATCCAACATAGAAGCCATGAATGGTTCTGAAAAACCTTGGGATGATATGCACCATTGGTCTTATTTTCTCCTAGAGCTTGCTTGAATCAAGCAAGATGACTTTCAATCTACTTTGAGTGAGATAGTCAGTCACGTCGTAGTTTCACTTCACATGCACAACATTTATGTCGAAGGAAATATGGAGAGTATATCTCCTACCATCATGATCGATATCTNATGATATGCACCATTGGTCTTATTTTCTCCCAGAGCTTGCTTGAATCAAGCAAGATGACTTTCAATCTACTTTGAGTGAGATAGTCAGTCACGTCGTAGTTTCACTTCACATGCACAACATTTATGTCGAAGGAAATATGGAGAGTATATCTCCTACCATCATGATCGATATCTCTCGTACCCCTGGAAAGATTGAAAATGTACACATCGGTGCAGATTGTTCACCAGAATAAATCTTGATCTACACCAAGCTCTTCAAGGAATTTTGAGATGTATTTACTTGGTCATATGAAGAGATACCAGGAATCGACCCTCAAATTTTCTAGCATGAGATTAGAACTTATCCAGATGATAAGCCTATTTTACAACGTCTTAGAGCTATCAATCCCCAGAAGGCCCCTTCTATTAAGGCAAAGGTGGAGAAACTACTTAATGTTGGATTTATCTACCTAGTTCCCTTGAATGAATGGGTATACAATCTCATTCCTGTGAATAAGAAGCAAGGAACCATCTGTGTATGCATGGAATTTCATGACCTGAACAAATCATGTCCTAAAGACAATTTCCCGACACCTTTCATCGATCAAATTCTAGATGAGTGTGTGAGAAGCGAAGTGCTTTCTTTCATGGACAGATTTTTAGGGTATAACCAAATTCAAATTAAACCTGGGGATCAACACAAGATGGAATTTATTTTTCCTTGGGGTACTTTCGCATACCGAAAAATTCCTTTCATTCTTAAAAACGTCGGAGCAACCTTCCAACGTGCTATGACCTTTGCATTCCATGATCTTAAGCATATAGTCAAAGCGTATCTTGATGATCTCGCTGCTCACTCTCACAAGAGAGTGGATTACCCTAAGCACCTTCCGCTAATTTTTGAAAGATGTCGTCATTATAGAATCCATTTGAACCCTAATAAGTGCATATTTTGCATTAGGTCTAGACATATTTTGGGATTTTTAGTTTCCAAGACCAGGATCATGGTAGATCCATTAAAGGTTGAGGCAATATTTTGATTGCCTCCCCCATGCACTATTCAACAACTTCAAGGTTTACAAGGGAAAGATATCTTTTTACGTTGGTTTATAGTAAACTATGACAATATTACTAAGGGTTTCATGCGTATTTTGAAGAAGGACACCCCCTTTATCTGGGATGAGCAAGCCCAGGATTCCTTTGATGCTTTGAATAAATCTTGGGTATCGATGCCTCTACTAAAGTTTCCTGACTACAATAAGGATTACATGCTTTATGTCACTGCATCCAAAGAGACGATTGATGTGGTTTTTGTTCAGGAGGGTGATGAGCTCTGCGAGCACGTCATCTACTATCTTAGTTGAAACTTAGTTGGTCTTGAGCTGAATTATTACCACGTTGAAAAGATAGATTTGGTTGTCGTTCACGCAGTCGAATGTTTACGCCATTATATATTTATTTGAAAGACTACCATGGTTGTCGATGTCAATCCATTTCAATATGTCCTCACTAGGCATATCATAGGGGGAAGTATAATAAATGGATTGTCATTTTACAATAATTTGATCTCGATTTCGCTTCTACGAAATCCAAGAAATCACTAGTCTTTGCGGAGTTAATATCCAACTTCGCATGATTAGATGAGTATGTTATCCATGTTTATTTGTTTGTGAACGGACACATTTTCCTTGTCTCGTCGTCCGACCCCTAGTATCGAGACATTGATCTCTATCTTCAAACATTGAATTTCCCTCAGCATCTCTAGCGAGATGATTGACGATCTGTACGATACCAAGATAAGAATTACATTATCGTCAGAAAAAATTTGTATCACCAAGGAATAGATAATATCATGCATCATTTTTTAACTCACGAA
>SNQJ01S0083785.1:68557-79674 GCA_010110895.2 Picea sitchensis
CTTGCTTGAATCAAGCAAGATGACTTTCAATCTACTTTGAGTGAGATAGTCAGTCACGTCGTAGTTTCACTTCACATGCACAACATTTATGTCGAAGGAAATATGGAGAGTATATCTCCTACCATCATGATCGATATCTCTCGTACCCCTGGAAAGATTGAAAATGTACACATCGGTGCAGATTGTTCACCAGAATAAATCTTGATCTACACCAAGCTCTTCAAGGAATTTTGAGATGTATTTACTTGGTCATATGAAGAGATACCAGGAATCGACCCTCAAATTTTCTAGCATGAGATTAGAACTTATCCAGATGATAAGCCTATTTTACAACGTCTTAGAGCTATCAATCCCCAGAAGGCCCCTTCTATTAAGGCAAAGGTGGAGAAACTACTTAATGTTGGATTTATCTACCTAGTTCCCTTGAATGAATGGGTATACAATCTCATTCCTGTGAATAAGAAGCAAGGAACCATCTGTGTATGCATGGAATTTCATGACCTGAACAAATCATGTCCTAAAGACAATTTCCCGACACCTTTCATCGATCAAATTCTAGATGAGTGTGTGAGAAGCGAAGTGCTTTCTTTCATGGACAGATTTTTAGGGTATAACCAAATTCAAATTAAACCTGGGGATCAACACAAGATGGAATTTATTTTTCCTTGGGGTACTTTCGCATACCGAAAAATTCCTTTCATTCTTAAAAACGTCGGAGCAACCTTCCAACGTGCTATGACCTTTGCATTCCATGATCTTAAGCATATAGTCAAAGCGTATCTTGATGATCTCGCTGCTCACTCTCACAAGAGAGTGGATTACCCTAAGCACCTTCCGCTAATTTTTGAAAGATGTCGTCATTATAGAATCCATTTGAACCCTAATAAGTGCATATTTTGCATTAGGTCTAGACATATTTTGGGATTTTTAGTTTCCAAGACCAGGATCATGGTAGATCCATTAAAGGTTGAGGCAATATTTTGATTGCCTCCCCCATGCACTATTCAACAACTTCAAGGTTTACAAGGGAAAGATATCTTTTTACGTTGGTTTATAGTAAACTATGACAATATTACTAAGGGTTTCATGCGTATTTTGAAGAAGGACACCCCCTTTATCTGGGATGAGCAAGCCCAGGATTCCTTTGATGCTTTGAATAAATCTTGGGTATCGATGCCTCTACTAAAGTTTCCTGACTACAATAAGGATTACATGCTTTATGTCACTGCATCCAAAGAGACGATTGATGTGGTTTTTGTTCAGGAGGGTGATGAGCTCTGCGAGCACGTCATCTACTATCTTAGTTGAAACTTAGTTGGTCTTGAGCTGAATTATTACCACGTTGAAAAGATAGATTTGGTTGTCGTTCACGCAGTCGAATGTTTACGCCATTATATATTTATTTGAAAGACTACCATGGTTGTCGATGTCAATCCATTTCAATATGTCCTCACTAGGCATATCATAGGGGGAAGTATAATAAATGGATTGTCATTTTACAATAATTTGATCTCGATTTCGCTTCTACGAAATCCAAGAAATCACTAGTCTTTGCGGAGTTAATATCCAACTTCGCATGATTAGATGAGTATGTTATCCATGTTTATTTGTTTGTGAACGGACACATTTTCCTTGTCTCGTCGTCCGACCCCTAGTATCGAGACATTGATCTCTATCTTCAAACATTGAATTTCCCTCAGCATCTCTAGCGAGATGATTGACGATCTGTACGATACCAAGATAAGAATTACATTATCGTCAGAAAAAATTTGTATCACCAAGGAATAGATAATATCATGCATCATTTTTTAACTCACGAACAATCTGAGTCAGTTCTATATGATTTCCACAGTGGGGCTTGTGGTGGTCATCTATCCAGGCTTGTAACAACTCAGAACATTTTACGAGCCGGTTATTTTTGGCCATCTATCTTTAAAGATTATGGTGAAGCGGTTAAGAAGTGTCACCCCTGCCAGGTGTTCACTTGGAAAATGCACTCGCATCCAACCCTTCTTCACCCAGTCATTACCGTTGGTCCCTTCACCAAGTGGGGGGTGGACTTTGTGGATTGAAACCCAACTTTGGATGGGGGGCATCAACACATTATCGTGGCCATAGACTACTTTAATAAGTGGTCCAAGGCCATTCCTACAGTTAAATCCAATGGGAAGACTATCTCCTTCTTCATATTCAATTAAATTATCACCAGATTCAGTATCCCGAGTGAGATTGTTACTGATCATGGCAGTCACTTTCAGAATGAAATGATGGAAGACATAGCATCCAAACTGGGGTTTAAGCATGGTCATTCTTCCCATTACTACCCTGAGGAAAATGGATAGGTAGAGATCGTCAACAAGTCTCTTAAGAACATTTTGCAAAAAAATGTCAACTAGAGTAAATCTGACTGGCATATCATGCTATATCTCACACTCTGGGCATATTGAACCTCAGTCAATACTGCCACTATATTTTCTCCTTTCTATTTAGTACACGGTGTGGAGTCATTATTMCCTATTGATTTCAAAATCCACTCTCTTAAATTGGCAGTCATGCTCCTCCCTGACACTTCTGATCTCGAGTGACGCCTTGTACACCTAGAGAGTCTTGACGAGCAACGTCAAGATGCCTCTATGGCTATCGAGACGAATGAAATAAGTGTCAAGGTCCAATACAATAAGTCTGTCTATACTTGGTTGTACGTTGAGGGTGACTTGGTCGTTTTATATGATCAAGCCAAAGAACCGTTGGGGGTAGGTAAGTTCAAAACCATGTGGCACGGTCCTTATATTTTGCTATGTGTCTTAGAAAAAGGAGCCTATGAGTTAGAATATTATGAAGGGAACATGTTGGCCGAGCCTAGGAATGGGCTCTACTTGAAAATATATTACGCTTGAGCCCCAAACTTGGGCGTAGCTCTTTGTATACTAATGTAATTTAGTGTATATATATTTTCCCTTTTCTTTTCGTCTTCATCTTGCTTATCGATTTTTCCCTTGGTTGGAATATGTCAACGGAGTCTTCGGTCTACTTAGGATTCACAGACGGAGCCAGTCGTCATATACAGAACTTGGCTTCCACTTCTTGAGTGGTTGAATCACTCAAGGGTCTACTAGTGTCTTCAGGTGGCGTATTCCTAGGGCCATCAATGAATAATGTGGCCAAATATAGCGTCGTTATAGAAATTTTGTGTGATGTTATTTCACATGGTATTTGATATTTAGAGGGTCGCTTGGATTCCCACTTAGTATTATTTCAGTTGAACGATAGCTATCGCATGCACGATCCTACTTTACTCTGACGATTCCTATGAGTACGTCTTTTAGAGTGACAGTTTGATTTTATTACTTATCATCATATACCTAGGATTTCTAATTATGTATCCAATGCTTATGCTAATTTCATTTTAGATTGGCATTTGTCACATAACTAAAGCAAAGAAAATAAGCTCATCAATGTACACATTGTAATATAAGTAAAGTCAAAGAACCCTGTTTTATATCTATTTGAAACAAATATGGTGTTTATAGTACAAAATTGAGGTTAAAACCCCCAATAAATATATACAACCGATAATACAAGATCCATGACATGTACGCCTGTGGTGCTAGATGTGTGTCATAATAACAAACTACGACATTTGAAAGACGCTGAAAGAGTCACACCCAAGCTCTAGGCACACCAACCACTTTCCACTGCATGGCCTCCAGAATATCCTCTACCTGAACCATCAGAATCCTATGTGTCAAACAAGACAAGTTTCCCTGCATGTTTTGAAGGATTCTCTCTGCTTCTTCTCCCACCACCTCATCTCCCTGGTGCCTCCGACGATGTCTTGGAAGCCCGTCCGACCGTCTTGGACCTACGTCTGCATCACACAAGTGTCTAGTTAGTACTTAAGCATCATCCAAAAATATTTTTGTTTTGCTATACAAAAATACAAAAAAAATGAAATATTTAAAAACTTTGACATACCTATGTCCCCATAGGCGGTCCCTGGTGGCAGTGGCATATCAAGGTCCCCTCTGAAGTCGATCCTTGCATAGGGGTAGTCATCTAGAGAAATGAAATGTCACCTCCACTAGTAAAATAAATCATCGTTGTAGGGTGTGGGCACCCTACCTACCCCCTTCCATCTCATTACCTCGGTCCACCATGCCATGGATGGATTGCAAGGTCCTATAGGAATGATCTTGACTCTAGGTCCCAAACCTGGAACTCACTCGAAGAAGAAGCTACACAAGATAGAGGAAAACACGAAGTTCCTCTTGTACCCTTGTTTACACTCTGTCAACTGGCTCTTCATATTAGCGAGTAGTGAGGTTCACCAATCGTACACCATGGGTCTCAAGCACTCTAAAGAATAAAAAATGAGCAACCTATATGCCCAATGCAATGAATCCGACCCTGTGATTCTGGTCAAAATGAGGACAAGAATCTTGAGGTTGATAGTTTTTATCGCTCGGATGGGGAGTTGACTCCCAACCTTCTCGGTCCCTACTATACAGTGAGCATATATGTACGCTTATATATTCATACCACTCCCAGCTCCCAAGGCTTTGAGGTTCACCACCTCACCTTGATGCGATAACCTAGTCAAGAAATATATATCCTCGACTTCAATCCTCAATGGTTTCCCATCGAGGTTGAATCTCTCACTGTTAGGATCTCATTAATCCATGAGAAACTGTAGCAACCTCACCTGGGCCCTCATCCCTTTGAGTGCCCAAAATTTGTACAACCCGCATTTTTTCAAGGCCATTTAGGCCCCCAGATCTCTTTCCACAATAACATATACCTCCTCATGTTCCCTTTCCCTCCATTCTAGCACCATCCTATGAGAGAAACATCAAATTTTGAGTTAGCAACCATAAAAAACCTTGTTTACAGGCTTGTACGTGCACTGCATCATTCAAAGTCACGTATAGGGCTGAGTAAACGTGGTATGTATTTTAAACAATCATGTATAACCTCGCGTATATGCGACCCAATGAGTGGTAGCCTGTGTACACTGAAATACCTAATTTGTGCTTTAATTAACTCAAATTCTAAAAGCTAAATTAAAAATGTAATCCACTAGAAAGGAAGAGGAGAAGAGGAATTACCTAGTCCATATGGTCTTTGATTCCATCACTTGATGCTCCCGCAATCACCAGTTGAAGATCGAAGGTAATTTGGTCCAATTTTCACTATTTGGGTAAAAACTCAAAATGACATAGTAAAATTTGGTTTTTATTACTATTTATAGTATTTTTTACCCACTTTCTATAGTTTTGAATCGTATTTTCTCCTAATGGACTAATACAACAGTGGATTGAGTTGCGTTTTGTAGTTTTTTCCAGGGATCCTTCTGGTTTTTAGCATTATGTTGACCGTTTGTAACTACGAGTAGGTATTTTCACTACCTAGCATTGAGGTATATCGGTCTCGTGTTTGCCATAGTCTTTCGTATAGATAGTCATTTCCGTCTATTTTGGTTTTCCCCTAACCATAGAGATATTTTCCTCGTAACAGTGCCCATCATGGTTGATGCTCTAGAAATGAAAATTATTTATGCTAATCAGAAATATCAGATATATAACATTCAAATATATAATCATAAATCTGATCAGAAGAATTCTCATGAAGTTCTTCAACTAGTGGTAGTGGAGATAGAGGTGTGGACTGCTTCGTAAATACCTGTGAAAGACCCTTCTCAAACTTAAAACTCCTTTGAATGAATAGTGTATATAAAGTAGTATATAATAGCCTATATCCCTTCACTCCCTTTGTATTTCCAACAAAAATTCACTCCTTACTCTAATCTTCCATATATTTCCTCCTATCAAAAGGGATCCTAGCCCATACACGAGAACCGAAAATTCTGAAGCAAGTGACTTCCAGATTCTTCCCACTCCAAGCCTTATATGGAGTGACTAGCTTGAATGATTGATGAAGAACTCTATTCTGAATGTAGTATACATAGTTTATAGCTTCAGCCCATAACTTTGGAGGTAGTGATCTATCCTGCAACATACAATTGGCCATCTCTTTCAATGTCATGTTCTTTCTCTCTACTACCCCATTATGTTGTGGAGTATATGGAACTATTTGTTGCAACTCTATACCCAATTCTGAAAAAAGATGCTCAACATAATTATTCACATAATCTCCTCCATTTTTTGTACGAATATTCTTAATCCTCTTCCCTGTTTGGTTCTCAAATAGATGCTTGAAATATTTAAGACACTCAAAGACCTAAGATTTTAATTTGAGAAAGCAGTCACATGTATATCTCAAAAAATCATAAATGAAAGTAAGAACATACTTAGCTTTACTGATCAATGGGTGTGGGAAAGAAGCTATAATGTCATTGTGAACCAACTCTAGAAGTGATTATTCCCTCCATGCTTTACCTTTGTTGAAATTCTCCTCAGGATGTTTTCCTAGTATGTATCCCTGAACAATCCATTCATGTACTAAATGTGGGGTAATCCATCTACCATTCCACCCTTACTAAGCTAATCTAAATATTTAAAATTCAGATGCCCAAACATCTCATGCCACAACCCGAAATCTTTATTATCATGTGTTATAAGAGATATATAATCATATTTATGAGTGAAGTGAGAGAATTTGTACAATCTAGAATGGTGATTAACCTCACCAACAACAATTTTTAAACCATATGACAAGTCAAAAATAATAACTGAGTCTGGAGTGAACTCCACCTTCTTCCCGAGACCTGGATGGGATTTGAGAGATGGAGAGAAGATTCACTTAAATCTTCAAAACATGAAGTACATCCTGAAAGAATCCATGGTCTAGATCAACTCTACCCCTACCACAAACCTCTGCAAGAGAATCATCTCCCATGAATATCGATGGTCCGGAACAATTCTCCAAGTATGAGAAAGTCTATATGATGAGGCCATGTGATGGGTAGCCTCTAAATCAAGCACTCAAGAATTAGGAAAATATGAAATAGCAATTAATGCATGACCATTACCTCTTTGTGATGATGGATTTTTCCTTACATTATTTGGAATACAATCCTCGAGGTGTTGTTTCTCAAGTGTTTGTGCCATGATAACACCCTAGTATTTTTCATGCAAGAAATCTCAGGATGGAACCCCCTGTTACAATAGGAACACGGTTTCTTCTCCTTCTTTCCTTTTGATGCCTTGGAACTCGAACTCTCATCTATGGAATTTTGTTTACCTTCCATCTTTTTCTCTTGGTCCTTCTTACCCTTGTTCTTCTACTTATTCTTCTTTGATATTCCTTGAGTTATAAGAGCATGAGGCTTGGAATTATTAAGTGCCCCTATTTGGATGGGCTTTGTTTTCTCATGGATAAGTGACTCCATGAAATCATATAGGGATGGCATCTTCCATGTAGACCCCATTCAATGCATGTAGATTATTATCCAGTTGATGACCTCTTAGATTGTTTTGTTTTCCTAGAAAATCCTTCAACTTTGTCCAAACATCATTAGGAGTCTTGTAAGTATGATGCAGGAGCATCTCTCCACGTCATCCAGCCAGCCAACCAGCCCACATCATCACACACATTCAATGAAGAGAGGCGTAGCTCTCATTTCAAAATTTGAAATTTGAATGTAATTAATGTTGTAGGTTGTTGAGCCATGAGGCCATGCTTTGCATAGGCTGTAGATAAGGAGGCCTTTAATGTTTGTAAGGCTGATATCTAGATCCGATTCTGGACTAGACAGCCCATTCAATGTAATTGAATAGGGTAGGTAGATTGGAGGAAAGAGATCGAAGAGCCCCCTCATGTAAAAGATCGAGATACCTTCTTTGTATTATCATAGTAGTGGTAGTAGAGTAGGCAGAGAGAGTTGAGAAGAGTCGAGACCTTGTTAAAGTTCATGCTCAGAACACCTTTGTAAAGAGGCATTTTTATTAATACAAACCAGAGCAGTTTTTCCTGCATATTGTCTGTGTTATGTGAATGTCTTTATGTGTTCTTTATATGATGTAGATGTATGTTAGGAATGCATTTGTAGGAGTTATTTGATTTCAGGGTTAGAGGTCTTTGAGGCTTCACACCAGGAGGGTGTGACAGAACGTTGCGGGTTCTGATAGCCGTGCACAGAGAGTGCATTTCTGAATGTTGCAGGTTTAGACAAAGGTGTGCCAGGTGGGCACAATAGCTGAAATCATCAACTCAGAGGAAGAACTCAAGGTTTTTGAACACCTTGGAGGTAGGGTTGTGTAGGGAAGACACAGTTGCAGATAGAAACTCTGCTGCGAGTTCTGTAGATCTCTACCAAGTGGGCATTGAGAATATGCATAGTGATGCATTGAGGAAGAACTCTGCTGTGAGTTCAGACAGAAGTCAGAATCACTGAGGATTCTAGACACTCTGCTAGGTGGGCATTGAGTAGGTGCAAGGAGTGCACGAGAAGAGAACTCTTTGAGTTCTGACACAGAAGAAGAGTCCAAGGAGAAGGATCTTCACAGGGTTGTTGAACACCCTGCAGACTCAGCAAGAGGTTTCTTGAGCTAAGGAGTGCCAGGAGGGCATCAGATTCTCCATCTGAAGGAGAAAGGGTAAAAGGATCGAGTTCCTTACGACTCTGAGTAATAGGAAAGATCCTGAGGGAGAGCGTTTTCATGTACATAGGCGAGACTCAAGGTGAAGAGTTTTCATAGGAGAGGAGAAAAGGTTGAGGCCTTTTGCACTTGGAGAATTCTTCCAATTCAGGAAGAAATCATGTAAGCTCAGGAGGAGTACAACTACCGTCGAATCAACCAAAGAGATCTGGACCATTGAAGTTTCCACGTCCAGGGAGCAGTGGAGGAGCATGCAGGACAGAAGAGATTCTGAGTCGTTGGATCTCACTCATTATAGTCGATAGTTGTCATATCTGTCGAGAAATACACAAGGTTTAAACCCTCACTCCCAGAGTAGTGGACATGAAAGTCCCGAAAGAGTGAGCACATCGGGATTTCGGAGGTCTTGTTGACGAAGGTCATGACACTCCATGGAGAAAGTCTTGAAATAGCAAATGGACTCGCAGTCATCCGTTGGAAGGAGGACGCGTGTCGTGAGATCACCCACATCAGGGATTCAGACACTGGGACTCACAGAGGTGAGCATTTCAACTTCGCACCTGGTGAAGTCCTGAAAAGATCACAGGCATCCATTTGTTGGGACACGTGGTGGAGATCGAGGAACCCATCGGTATTTCAGCTACCCGGGTTTCAAGTTGACAGAGGATTTGTGTCACTGGGGGCCACAATTCGTGAAATCGCGAAATGCAGGAGGATCGTCCATCTTGAGGAGACGCATGGCAGCAATCCAGGATTTCGAGAGATTTTCTAAAAGGAGGCCATTTCAGCAAATCAAAAATCGAGAATTCGGGAGTCTCATTGACAAGAGGTCGGGCTCTCGTATTAACAAGTCCTGAAAGGAATAGGACTGTGGTCTTATGAGGAGTGGTCACATGGACTAGTGGCATAGCTAGAGGGGCTAATGAAAGAAAAGCCTTTTCGACAAGTCAACATTTTAGAGATTGGAAGGTCGTAGAGTCAAAGACTCAAGAGATCGGGACACTGAGGGTTCCGAAACGCAAATTTTCGTGTTCGGGGAAAAAATCCATAGACGTGTACAGAGGTCGTGGTCGAGAACAGAAGAACCTGTGGATCAGGAAATTTGAGATTCCAGGGAGGAATCAAAAGAGCTACTTCGTCTCAGGGAAGTGATTAAACGATCCTGAGAGCGAACTTCGTCCTGAGGGTCAGAAGGGGTCTACACCATTTGTGGTATCAGAGCGGGATTTCATCTGTATATTTCAGGTGAAGCGAGAAGGAAAAGGAAGACAGAGTGTTGGAGACTCTATGATGGTTGTTTGCGGGTAGGCAACAATCAAGGAGACAGTCAAGAAGACTGTGGAAGAGGATGAAAAAACTTAGGGGTGCAGAGTGACAGCAGCAGATTTGCTAGGAGGGCAGATAAACAACAAGATGGCTACTGAAGGTCGTAGATATGTTGGAAGGAAGGACCCAGAGCTGATGAGAAAAGCTGAATGGGATAAAGAACTTGCCGAGATGAGGGAAAGGATGGATGAACTTGCATTTGAGATGTAGCAGAACACCAAGTCACGATGGGTATATGAATGGCCCATGAGGAAGCCAAAGGAAAAATGGCCAGTCAAGGAGTTGATGGCTAGAAGACAACATAGGTTGTTAAGAGGATGGTTGAGGCATGCTGAAAACCTCAATGGACCTGAGGAAGTGGTTCAGGTATGCGAACCAGAGACTAGGATAAATATCAGTGATGTTGAAGATGAATTGGGATCAACTGAAGATCTCAAGGACTGCCAGGAGGGCAGCTCGAAAATTCCCAATTGCCACGAGGGCAAGGAGTTGAGATTTTTGCGGGATCTCATGGACTGTCATGAGGACAACTAGGGAATTTCACATTTCCAGGAGGGAAATGATATGAGGTCACTGTGGGATCTCATGGACTTCCAGGAGGGCAACAAAAAGTTTCCAATTTTCCAGGTGGGCATGGGAACAAAAATGGGACTGTTTGAAGGTCTCATGAACTCAGAGGTGAGTTTGAATCAGCCCGAGGAGCTGATAGAGAAGATGATCTCAGAGATGGATTTGGATCAGCAGATGCAGCTGACAAAGAAGGAATATTAGAGAAATATTCTAATGATTGGGGGAATTGAAATAATCCTGCCACATAGCCTAGTTGAGGCAGAAATCTGCATTGCCGATGAAGCAGTGACAGTAAGAGAAAGACAGGTAGCTGTGACTATCAAAGAAGAAGAGCATGCAGACGTGGTACTCACTCCATGGGAGATGGAGCTGGAGATGTTGGAGGATTGGTTGAATAATCCAGAGCAAGCAGAGGAGAATTTTGAGGAATCGCTCAAAGACTTCAGCCAGGTAGATGAACTGGTGAAGACTGCAGTACCGAGGTATACAACAGAAGATGAAGAGAAATTCTAGGTTGAGGAGCAACTGGACGAAGTTGGGATTCAGCCAGCAGGAGAACTAGAAGAAGAGGAAGTTGAACAACAGTTCAGTGAGGAGACTACAGAGATGAAGTTTGCAGCAGAGTGGACACTTAGTTCCACAGAAGATAAAGGAGATGGCATG
>SNQJ01S0083786.1:32099-50763 GCA_010110895.2 Picea sitchensis
AATTGCATTAAGAAAAATCTATTAGCAAACATGCTTGCATTTAATCTTTCAATGAAAATTAAAGGAGAAATCCTGTAATTAAAAATGAATAGGTGATCACATGATTAATATCTAAAGCATCATTTATGGACAACATTTATAAATGAATTATCCCAACAACACAATAGATCATGAAGACTAAAGCTATCAAAAACCTATTATCATATTAGAATAAGCAGAACTTAAACAAAGACACCATCCACAAGAAGCTAAAGTCGTAATGTGTATTGTTGTTCCATTAAAATCTGCAAATTAACCGTCCACCTTCAGCCCCAGGCTAAGATGTCTTCATTACAAAAATCTCTAATATTTAAAGAGTTCAGAGAAACCAAATATCTTATCTTGTGGGATAAGATTAAATCTCAAAAATGATTTGTTGATTACAAAATAAAGGGCAATATAACCACTCCATATCACATTGTATCTCCTAAAACTATAAAAAGTTTGTTCCTGATTACAAAAATTGAGCCAAAGATATGGCTAATAAGCCCATAAATGCTTCATATCATTTGATCACCATAAATTGCTAGATATCCTGAAAGAAAATGATGAAATAAAGAAATTCAGATATAAATTTAACCAATATCTTCCAAATTTCGAATAAGAATAGACTGGCTACAGAATCTGTTGATTCTGTAGCTAGTCTTATCTTAGCAAAAAAAAATTAATTTATTCTATATTAAAAAATAATAAAATAAAAACACAATTTAAGATAAAACAAATTTTTACCTTCAACTGAAAACTCAATCCGAATCATAAGACTTCAGAATTAACCACATCTTTGACATACTCAGCATTCTTTATTATTATATTACTAGTTCTCTTTAGGCGTTTCCCCGGTTTTTGTGCATTTAGTTTAAGTCTATGATTTCCAATCGTTAGTGAGTCAATCTGGGCTGTGAAGGCCTTGATTTTAGCTTGCAGGGAGGGAACATCTGTGTAGTATTTTTCTATCTAGAATAAACACGCTTCACCTCGCAGGTTCAGAACTGTTGATTGAGGGGACGAATGATTGTGTGTCAACACACTCCTACTATCCAGTGTTGAATTTTGATTGAGTTTGATCCCAGGGAAGTTTTTGTCATGCTTCAGGCAGGGTGGTAGATTACCTATGAAATCGTAGGGCTGATCTGGAATGGTTCTATGGTAACTTGGTTCTTCCTCTTCCAAAAATCTTTCGATTTCAGAATCATAGTTGTCAAGGATATCCATCATTTTACCCGAGCTCACATGAGCTTTTGTTTCATTTCGTAGACTCCTAAAAATTAATCTCCTTGCCCTTTTGTTTTTAAACCCTATATCCGAGTCATTTTTCTTTAAGAGTTTGCGTGAATGCTTATTTACAGTCTTTGCATTGGTATTAAGGCATACATACTGCTCAGGCTCGGGAGATTTAATCATTCTAGGGTCAGCATCATATTGCTCGAACATAGGCTCATCGAGTGTAGCCTTATCACAGGGTTCTTTGCATACGAAAACTGGTCTGTCACTGGACGGAACAAGGGGATTTTCCAGCATAGGCTTATCAACCACAGGAATCTCTACAGGGTTGGTTGTAGCAAAATAAAATAAAATAAAAACATTTATCTCAACCGGAATGAAAAATCTGAGAAATTTACCTCCAAAGATCGAGACATATCTGTGCAATGATCTAGCTTCTGGAGAAACTGCCTAGGTTGAAGGTAAAACGGATCATTTCGGTTCTGGGTTTTAAAGGGTTTGGTCTAATTCGTAGCGGTTTGCTCATAATCCCTCCCACAAAATCGTGTCTCTAGCAAGCAAAAACGGGATTGAACAGACTGTAACAAAAGCGAATAGACCAATTGTGGATTTAGATGATAGTGGTAGGAGGTAAGCCCGAGATAAAACAATGGAAATAAAACTAGGAACACACCAGGGAAGCCATAACACAAGCAATGGGGGTTTTAGTCATGAAATTTGGGCGTTTCTGGTAATGAATGTTTTAGAGTACAGAGCGGGCCCAAGACCCTAGCTCGTAATGAGAGGGCTTTCAAATCAACCTTCGAACTACTAAAATGACGTACAGGGTACGATCCTGGTATGTTAAATTCCCACTCTATGTGATGAGTGTGATCGAATTGCAGAGGTTAGGAAAGGATGTGTTTTACAAGCCAAAGGATATCAAAATTTAAAATCAAAATCGACTTACCAAGAATTTTAAAAGAAACAAGCCTATAGTCCATGCCAATCGATTCTTGGTATACAAAGACTCCAAAATATCACCTTATAGTCCATGAGTATCTCAAAACAAATGTTTCATTGATATATGATAAGCTTCAAAGAAAAAACAACATTCATTAAAAGAGTTGTAAGCACAATGACCCTTCCAAAAACCAAGCTTTAGATACAATTGCAATACGAGTATAAGTTTTAATGCTTCATTCATGCTTTCAGTCATAAATGAAGTATGAAAACGCAAAATAAAATAAATAGAAACAATCAAAAAATCATTTTTACAACCAAATAGTCACCTTCAAATAACAATATTTACAAAAGGAGGTGCTTGCAGCTACAAGAATTGTCATTTGTCACTTTACAATGCAAAAATTATGCAAGGCTGCCAACACAATGTTAATGTCTTGATTAAACGAATATTTTGACACTCCATTGGGTTACCCCAACGTGTACTTGTATTTGGAGATAGCTTTTTAACATGCCCCTTACTCCAAGTGAAGGTAAAACACTAAATGCCATTGTCATAACTTATGGTTCATTGAATGCCATTACACCGTTCCCGTATATTAAGAGGTTATATTTGAAATAAAGTTCTCGAAAGTTTGTACGCTTCTACTGATGTAACTAAAAACAAGCTGTAAGGTATTACAGCCAGCACTACAAGATATTGGGAATTGGAAATAGTGATATGGAAACTGATGTAGATCTCTCTAAATTTTGCATACTCCCATTGATGCTGCAACATAAAACAATATGAAAGTCATTGCAGTTACCACTACAGGTATTGGAGAAAGAAAATGATAATTAGAATTGAATTACAACTTTAGATGAGTCGGAATATCATTATATTAATAATTTAAATTCAAAGCACGTTGAATCTATTTATGCATTCAGAAATACAATTTAAACAACAGAAAATAGATATTTTGTCCAAATTTACATCATCAGATTCCGATAAAAAAACCCAAAAATAAAACGTTTAACCAACACCAAATTCAAAAATCAAAACGCATAAAGCACGGTTTGCCAACGCCAAATTCAAACACCAAAACGCATAAAGCACGGTTTTCAAACGTCTCAAACTGTTTTGGAAAACGAGCTTCTTACAATGTCTACTGCCGTCTGGTTTTCACGTGACTAAAACGACTAAACACACAGCAAACCAGCATTGACATGATGGTTGTCATAAGCGTACTCATACTCAGAAAGAGTCGTCAAATCTAGCATTGAATTCAATGGGGGCAGGCAGCAAGATCTCTTGACGAATCCGGTGATGCCCAACAAATTAAAAAAATAACCATAACAAAATCTTTGGCCAATTTATGTTGATAACATAACACTCGTTGCAGAGAATCCAGAGTACAATACATGCAAAAATGCAGGCGCGCAGTCTTTTCACAGAAAAACAAACATATACATAGGCAAATTGCAATTACACTTTGGGATGGCGTGAGCTGCTGCCGCTTCAAGTGAGATAGCGCAGATGGTAGACAAGCGCACCTTTCTTCAAGTGTTGGGAGGAGGTCTTGTGATCAAACCCTGCTGAGTCTTTGGGATAGATTTTGTAATGCTGCTATGTAAAAACATTGTATACTGTTGTATATAATCGAGAAACTTTCCCGTGAAAAAAGAGCTTCAAACTTGACAGTCCAAGTCAATTCATTCATTCTGAATAAGAAGTTATACAGAATGTTCTCTGCTAGAGTCTTGGGAGGAGGTATTAATAGAAAAATTATAAGCTAGAGTATTGTGTGATCTATTTTTTGATTTTCTGTTCATCTCAATAGAGATAAAGGGAAGAAAGCTAATAGATAGTTTTTGTTATTATAATAGTTTTTGTTATTGTAATAGTGAGTAGGGAAGAAACATTCCCTAGTTAATTATTGTAAATTACAATTTTTTCCAAGGTTTAGATATATTATGTCTCTTCCATGCTAAATGAATAGGATAGTAGGTTTTTTGTGTATATATATTGGTATTGATAATGTGAGCGAACTTATGTTTTTCTTACAAGCCATTGTCATCTCATAGCACCATATTACAGGTGAAATTCAAGAAAGAATTCTTATAACTTGGTAATGAATATTCAAGAAAGAATTCTTATAACTTGGCAATGAATTCTCCGTTGGTAGTTATTTCCCCATGTCACCATATTTTCTTAAGATAAGTGTTTTGAGTGTTATTGTTATTTAATGCATTTTGTGTTAGATTTCATGTGATATATTTTTAATCTAAGTTCAAGTTTGAGAGTTTCTATAAATGTTATGGAGTTTATATATAAAATATTATTATCTTTCCTATTTTCAGAATTATGGTGTTTTGAGTGTTATTGTTATTTAATGTATTTTGTGTTAGATTTCATGTGATATATTTTTAATCTAAGTTCAAGTTTGAGAGTTTCTATAAATGCTATGGAGTCTATATATAAAATACTATTATCTTTTCTATCTTCAGAATTATGTGATTGTTGTTATTTTTCTACTCAAATTCAATAGTATTTGGGAACAAAACCTTACAATTAAATGATGGATCTTCTAAGGGTTTGTTGAAGTGGAAAAGATGAATTTGATTATGAAAATAATTCTTATGCATTGTTTCAATGTTTATTAAGACTACTTTGGATATGCATTCATCATTTTTATATTTAGATAAGTATTTTATCATATCTCACTTGTAAATGGCATTTTCATCTTAGAGTGTTTTTGTTATTTCATCGTAAATTATAATGAATAGCTTCATATTCATCTTCTTAAACCAATCTATCCATATAAATTTACTTCACAACTCCATAGTCATCACACTTAGCATTGTAGGATTCTATAATAATAACACAATGTATAATTATTGTGTTGCATATTTTATATATTCTTCGTGTGTGCTTACAAGGATTGACACCCTTCATATTGTACAACATTGGTATCACAATAAGATTCATCATCTTGTGTTATTCTAGTAATTGTAGTTTATGAATCTAAACAAAGAAGATATTCAAAGTTGTGTGCTTACTTGGACAAGGTCTAAGTACAAGATGCATTTATTTCAAACTCAATGCAACCTTCAATGGTAGGTAGTACAAAGTCTAACAACTCCATGATCCTTGATGTAACCACAGTATAATAAATGATCCATCAAGCACTCGATAAACACCACAAGGAAATGTTTAGCTAGTTTGTAGCTTGGAAAATTGGGGTCTAGAAACTTTCAGAACCATTTTGAGGCATTCAACAACTTTTTTGGGGGTTCTAGTATCCAGAAGTTGTGCCCACCCCATTGACGATGTTCTTCACTCTGATACATTTCCAACAATGTAAACTATGCATCAATCGGAGTTTGTATGCAAAGGTTATGTCTCCTGCAAGTTGACCTATTGTGTTGACCACCATGGTACAAGAGGATGCCACATCAACACCCATTGCTCATGCATATGGGGCTAGCCACGTGAGAAATTTCAAGAACATTCTAGAAGGTTCAAAACCATACCACAATTGAGGGTTGAGGAAGTAAAAATCCTACCACTAGATGGCTATCGAGCTATGTTAAATACTAAGCCACTAGGAGGAGAAGGGGTTCCATTCTATGTTATTGTAACTTGTTTTGTAGCAAAGTAGAACAACTAGGAGTGGGGAATTAGAGAGAATAACAGAGGGGGTTAATGTTATATAGAAACCTAACATGCCACAAGTAACTCCATAGAGAGTGCCTTCTCCTTTTTACTTGCATTATTTCCATACCAAAGAAAAGAGAGTAGGGCAACCTCACCTTCTAGATGGGTTTTCCTCCCGTAAGGGTTTCCCAGAGAAAATATTTGTGTTATCTTGTGGATGGTGTGTGATTTTACTTTATTGTTCTCTATTTTATGCATTTTATCTATTTCATGCATAAGAAGAAAATCAGTAACTAAATATTCTGGAATCTAAAGGAATTTAACCTTCATAGTGCAAATTTCAGTTTTATTTAACAGATATGTTTTGACGAATTGTTCCAGTGGAATATCCATAGAATTTTACAGATCATATTGGTATCAAAGCGAGGTTTTTATTTTGGGTATTTGTGGGAAGTTGCAGGATCCATGAATCGACTTAAAGAGAAGTCACAAAAACCCTAGCCATGGCGAACTAGTTTTTTTATAAAAACCCTCGAGATCTAACAGAAGAGAGATGTGAGAGGTTGGAAGTGTAAGTTTCTGACATCAGTCAAAATATGAACCTCCTCATAACATCTCTAGCAAGCAAGATCAGACCATTTGAAGATGATGGAGGCTCTAACTCAAAGATCAGATCATAGGGGAAATTGAGACACCAAGAAGACTCGGGAAAGGAGTCATGGAAAGAATTTGTAAAAGAGAAGTCGAGTTTGAGTGCCATGAACCCTTCACAATCCCTGTTCAATATGGAAGTGAAAGTGGAAATACAACCATACCAAGGTGAGATCTATGCATTAAAATTTAATCTTTGGTTGCAACAACTAGAAGTTTATTTTAACATTCACCATATAGATGAAGAGCAGAAGATTCATTTGCTAGATTGAAGTTAGAGGTCCATGCTTTAACCTAGTGGGAAAGTCATATGGAAAAACTTAGGTTGGAGGGTTATCCACCAGTAACTAGGTGGGAGGACTTCAAAATCCTCATCAAGTCCCAATTCTACCCTATTAGGTATGTAGAGGACCAATGAATCTAGTGGCACTACTTCGATCAGAGACAGGGGTAGAGTGTACATGAGTACACCACTGAGTTTATAAATATGGCCATCATGTTGGGTATATATCCCAATAACCCAGATGTACTCTTCAAGTATTTAGGGGGTTTACACAGTCATGTATGAAAGTACGTGATTCTCTTCAAGCCAAGGATAGTGGATGAGGCATATGTATAGGAACAATACCTGGAAAACATAAGCCAAAATAAGGGGCAACCAAGTGGTTTGAAGAAGAAATAACACCAAGAGGCTTCCAATGAGGGGAAGAAGACGTGGGAAAAGATAACAAGACAATAACCTCTACACATTAGTGCAAAGATCCCAACAAGCATTGTAACCAATGCAACATTTATGGCCGCACCGAGGGAAAATGTTGGAAACTACATCCAAAGATGAACTCGAAGAACCACAAGAAGGACATAACGAAAAAGAACCTCCTGGCCACATATTCAAGCAATTAGGTTGAAATTAGCTCGGATGTGGATGGAAATATTGTCTGGACATCTGTGCAGAAGGAGATGAATCTGAATAGTATTCATCTCCAGGAAGAGAAGGATATGACCAAGCTCTTCCACATCAATATTCAGGTCTAGAAGACCAATATAGATGCTCTATTCAACTCTGGTTCACATGCTAATCTCACAGAAGTGGATTTGGTCAACAATCTTGGATTGGAGGTTCATGATAATCCTAGCCCCTATCCATTGGGTTGGGTAAATAAGGATGCAGAGATAAGGACAACTGAATAGTGTAATATTAAATTTGTTGTAAGTGTTGATTTTATTGATGAAGTGGAATTGGACGTAGTACCCCTTGTTGTATGTGGAGTAGTGTTTGGAAGCCCTTACATGTATATGAGGGATGTAGTCTTCATGCAGAGAGACAACCAACATCGATTGATCGAGGATGGGAAGTCCTACATCATAAATGCACATAAAGGAAAGTCAAATATCTCACGGGTAAGTTCCAACCAAGCCAAGAAGTGGTTAGTTATAGTAAGAAATGTGTTTTTCTTTTCTTAAGAGAAAATCAGTATGATGATGAGTCAATGATAGTGAAGGCTTCCCTAGAGGGGTGTACTAAAGAGAAGAAACATTAGTTGGAGGAGTTGTCAGAAGAATACATAGGAGTGTTCAAGGAGCCTAAAGGGATACCATCAAAGAGGGATGTGGAGCACAAAATACAATTATTGCCACACTCCCCATTGTTGTATATTGGGCTCTATAGGAAGTCTTTTCTAGAATCAAATGAAGTGAAGAAGTAGTTCCAACAATTATTGGACCAGGGTGTGATTCGACCAAGTACCTCACCTTGTGGGTCACCATCATAATTTTTCCCAAGAAGGATAGGACTTGGAGAATGTGTATAGATTACAGGGCATTGAACAAGATTATACTAAAGAATCAATACCTTATATCAAGGATCAATGATCTGTTGGACTAGCTACAACATTCCAAGTACTTCACTAAGTTGGATTTGAAATCAGGATATCACTAGGTACGAGTCAAAGAAGAAGATACCTGGAAGACTACCTTCAAGTCAAGGCAATGTTTTTATGAGTGGTTGGTTACACCCTTAGTGGTTGGTTACCCTGGCTACATTTATGAGACTAAGGAATGATGTGTTACGCCCTTATCTAGATCCATTTGTTATTGTATATTTGTATGATATACTAGTTTATAGTGCTACCTAGGAGGAACACATCTCACATCTTATGCAGGTGTTAGAGACGTTGAAGAAGCACTAATTCCTGGCCAATATCAAGAAATGTGGGTTTTCTTAGCAGTCTTTTGTGTATTTGAGGTATGTGATCGGTAGAGGGGGAGCTCAAGATAGATCCCACGAAGATGGATGTCATCATGAAATGACCATTTCCTACAAATTTCACTGATGTTAGGATTTTTTTGGGGAAGCACAATACTTGCACAAGTTCATAGCTTCATTTTTAGTGGTAGCTACACCACTTCGCGCCATAACAACCAATGGTAAGAGTTTCCAGTGGGGGAAGAATCAACATAAGGCCTTTAATGAGCTAAAAATAAATATCATTCAAGCACCAATGCTCACACTACCAAACTTGCATAAGCCCTTCGAAGTGGAGATAGATGCAAGTGGGTATGCCATGGGAGTAGTATTGATGCAGGGAGGAAGGCTCGTAAGCTATCATTTTGAAGTATTTCATGGGGCAGTTCTCAACCACCCTACCTATGACAAGGAGTTATATGCCTTGGTACAAGCTGTCAAAAAGTGGAAGCATTATTTTATCGGAAAGGAGATCATCATCCACATAGATCACCATCCACTACAGTATTTGTAGGCCCAAAGTAAGCTACAACAAACCAAACATTACAAGTGGATGGGGTTCTTACAACAATTTCATTTCTTCATTGTTATCGCACAAATTGTAGGTTGGAAAACTCCCGAACCAATCCACAAGATGGTGAGAACTATGAGAGAGTCTACCCACTGTCACCTTAGATAAACCTTCCCCTCACTTTAGTGAAGGAGAAATCCTACATAAGGGGGGAATCTTGGGTGACCCTAGGGGGAGATGATATGGAAAGTGGAGTAATGGAAGATGATGTCCCTATAGGTCAAGCTATGAAGTGGAAGATATATTGGAAACCATTCTTGGTGATGGTCAATGGTTTCCAAATGCTTGAGCACTTGCAAAAGAGAGTTGTACATGCCCGAGACAAGAGAAAAACAAGTATACACACCCAATATTCCAATGGAAAAGAAAGTGAAGCTTGTTTTCCTATATAGCAATAGTAAAAAATGATATAAATCAACAAGTAAATGATAGTAGAAGCTGCAAGATATTTCATTGAAAGTAAAATAAAGATGCAAGAGATTAAGCTAGCAATGACTAGTATAACTCAAGTAAGATACAGCTAAACTTAGTGACAAAGTAAGGTTGTTTAAGAAAAGTTATTGAAGAGATATTATGACAGACTTATGGATGTCGAAAAATATTGCTACAACAGAAGAATTCAACCACCCAAAATCACTAATAAACCACCCAAAATATGCGCTAGGGTTAGTAGGTTATTATGGCATCTTTTTAGCAATTTTTTACAGTTGAAAAGTGAGTAAGAGAAAGAAGTTTAGATGAGTTTGTTGCAGCCCTAATGGATGTAGCATAAAGTTTGTAACAACAATAAGATCTACTTTACCAATAAAAATTCCCTAGTGACTCAAGCAAGCTATTAAGGCAAATAATTGATTCCACTTTAAACAATTTGAATATCTTGTAAAATCACGCATTCCAATGGAATAATTTATTTTTCCAATGCAATTTTTAGATTAGTGTTTTGTATATATTGGGTAAATGGAGTCTTGGATAAAAGAGTTAGATCCACAATGTCACTAGGGGTGTAGGCTCTTCTACTCCCTAGAGCATGCAAAACTAACCAAGGTAAGGCTAGGAGGGTGTAAGCCCTTTTACTCCTCCTAGTAACCTTGTGTAACACCCTCTTTCCCCCAGTTTATAAATATAACTATAATGGCCAAGGGACTATGGAAAACTTAATATGTGTGAATGTTTGGATTAATGGACCTTATTATGAAAGGTCAATGAATGTAAATTTTTTTATTTACTAGAAATATGGATAAGTGTTGCATGACTGTTGGAAGGGGGGTGTACCTAGAAATACCATGAATGCTATGCAAAGAGATGGTGAAGGGGACTAGGAATGGTTGCGTTAACTTTCACCAAACTAGTACCTTACTGGATTTAATTTCTAGGACCAGAATAGTCCTCTAACCCAGAAATGAATTACAACCAGGCTGGTAGGTGGGAAGACGTCTTCAAGAGTTAATGAGGGGATGTGGAAGAGCATCCATCTGTAAGGCTTTCAGACCTGACCACGGGATGGGAATTCGAGCCACACGTGAACTTGGTGAAAGAGGAAAGAAAGGAAGGTGTGGTGGGGAAGGGAGAGACCTGTGAAGTGTGCAGAGACGAGAGGTGAAGCTCTCGGGTTCAAGGAAGAACTGGAAAATAAGTGTTATGGTCACAGGAAATGGCTGAGAAGGTTATGATACAAGTTGATTAATGAGGTCGGTCCTCCTTGCTTGGTATTGTGTAAACCATTGCCTAGATTCTGCGAGAGGAGGAGAGTAACCTTCATCCCTACTATTGTTGAGTTGGAAGGAAAGATTTTGTTGCAAAGCATCATGGTCTAGCTTGGGGGTGTCTAGTGGTAAATCCGTTTGGAGTGACTGAGCCTATGGTTGGGTGGAAACGAGCACCCCTTTCAGCAGTCGCTTCACGTTATCTGGTTCTAATAAGTATTTTCCCTGTTTTATGTATTGAACTGGAATAATGAATGAATGCTTGGATTTATACATATGCGTATTTCTAAATGACTTCTGTGTGGAGTGGTTATGATATGTGTATGCCTTCATCTCTTTGTGAACTTGCACTTCCGACTGATAGTTTGTGTGCCCAACTTAGCTCCTGAGGCTTCCTGGGGCATAATCTTGTATGATGGTCGAGGCAAGAGATATCGTGTCGAATTGAACCCATCCGTCTGAAGAGGATACGTCTTTCAGAATCCTTGTCTTGCGACTGAGATTTCAGGCCCAAGTCCTTAACCATTTCATGAAAAATCTCAGGAAGGATAGCGAAGGTGGAAGCCTTAAAAGGGGAGGTCCCTTTGTTTGGAAGACGAGCGGATGAGATTAGTTCAAAAGGACCCATATGACCAATACCAGGAACCTTGGGCTAAGCCTAAGGAAGTTATGTCCCCTTGGCTTCAGAGCTCTGGAAGTCTAGGAATTTGGAGTATAGTCGACCTTACTATCCTTATGCGGGCCTAAGGTAACCAGGAGATGTGGTTTCCCGTAAGATTGACCAACGATAGGAGGTTCCCCAGGAATTTGGGTGAACCTATCTCACCAACTAAACCGGGATCCAAAACCCCGAAGGTCGTAGCCACGAAGGACCCAGAACCATAGATCGTGGGATCCTTCAGATCCTTTCCCAACCATCGATATATCGGGGACGAGTGGCGCTAACCCCTTTAATTCGAAGATTGGATGCCTTGGGTGGTAAGAAGAGTTTTCATAGAAACACTCATGAACGTCGAATCCCTGAGGTAACCAGAGCCGTAGATCTATAAGTCTACGTGATTGGATCTCGATCGTGAGATCTGAGGAATGTAGAAGCTTGTCAGTCCGGGGTGACGAGGTGCAGTGACGCCACCCAGGGTGACGTGGACCCCAGCTTGATGTTCCACGTGTCACCCAAATTTGTGTGTATCACGTACCCTATAGGCCCATTGGAACGTAACACGTGTCACCCTGACCCCTCCTACATGTCAGTTCTTGATATGTGTCCTCCTAGCCAACGTGGTTGGTGAAGTGTCTGGGACTCTGGGATTTCAAAACTTCAGACTCTGGAGGATTGGGGATGTGGTATAGTATAGAAACCAAATGGTCCGAAGGCCGGAGCCACACGGTGAGCTCACGGAACTTCGAAATTTCAGAACTCCGGGTGGTCTCGTGCATATAGAGTGAAGAGGCATGAAGCGTCGGAGCACCAAAACACCAAGTTTATCGACAACAGACATAGGAGATAGAGACTAAGTCTCATCCTAGGATCGGTCTATGGATGGTCTTCCACCGTGGAGGAAGGAACTTGGAAATAACACTTTTAAGGTGGATCCACGTGGACGCCACATGGCCCTCAACCAATGAATGCTCGATGAACATCGGAAAGATATATCCGTCAGTTCTTATCTAGATTTTGAGTAGGGAGTTCATGGTTATAAAACTCTGGACGGGAAGAGTGTGGTATAAACCTGAATGGAGGATTTGATCATTTAAGGAGAACGAAATTTTGATGCCCCATCCCCAGGAAAGTCACTCGGGGATCGGGTGTGTTACAAATTGGTATCAGAGCATGGTTACAACACTTGGCTTACTTGGGATAATGGACGAGTTGCATAAAAACCATATTTAAATAAATTTAAGGGTGACTCCATACCTTACCTCCTTCCTAAAGAGTCTGGTTAAACCCTTACTGCATAAGAGAATGAAAGTTTTCCACTTTGTGTGTATTTAAGAAATATGACTATGTGTTGTTCATGAACTAATAGATTGTTAGCTAAAATAAATTGTTTTATCTGCACTCAAGCGGTCAGTGAATCACGGGAAACTACAAGCATAAAGGATGGT
Organism: Picea sitchensis; assembly: GCA_010110895.2. Lineage (NCBI taxonomy): Eukaryota > Viridiplantae > Streptophyta > Pinopsida > Pinales > Pinaceae > Picea > Picea sitchensis. The sequence goes on from SNQJ01S0083786.1 coordinate 45,215, forward strand.
GAGACACCATCAAGTGGGGGATGGCTCCCACAATAGAGACGAAGAATCTGACGAGAGGAGGGTGGTGGAGACCCCTCCAGATATGGTTGCAACTATAAGAAGCCTCATGGCCGAATTACAGAGATGCAAGGCCGATAATGAGAGATTGATAAATAAGCAAGAAAAAAAATAGAAATTAATGCATTTTTGTTGCAGAGCTTATCCGATATACAGAGGCAGAGACAGCATGGAATTGCAACCAGTCATGTGGACCGATGACATACAAATAGAATCTGAAGTCCACCGAAGATACGAAAACGTGGTCTCATAAGTGGCCACACTAAGAGGAGTACCTTGAGGAAGGTCCAACCTGGAGACAAGACACACTCATCGAGAGAAACCTCTGGGAAGGAAACTTGCAACTTAGAGGGATCTTCTAGTAGAAAAACTAGCTCACATTCTCAAAGGAAAGGGAAAAAGTGAAATCATTCCAAAAGTCATGACCCTGAAGAATTGAAGAAATCCAAACCACCCTCTTTATATGGTGAGTTAAGAAAGGGGAAGAGGCAGAAGATTGGCTGCTTGGTTTAAAGAAGTACTTTAGAGTCCATGATTACTCTGAAAACTTGAAGGCTTGAATAGGCATATTCAACCTGAATGGAAAAGATTTCATTTGGTGGGAAGACCTTAAGAATGTGAAAGGAATCCATGAAGAAAAATTATCATGGAAACATTTTGAGAAACACTTCAAGAAGAAGTATCTGTCGGAAAAATATTTTGATGAGAAGACTAAAGAGTTCCATGAACTCAAGCTGGGACAACTCACCATAGAGGAATATGTCAATAAATTCCTTGAGTTGTTGAGGTGTGTACCCTACATAAAGGATGAAAAGGTGAAAGTGAAATGATTTATCAGTGGGTTACCTCAGATCTACTGGAACAGGATTGAGTTTGACAAGCCAAATACCTTAGAAGACACTATCTCGAAGGCGAGGTACTTTTATGAATAGTTCGAGAGACAGACAGAACCTTGTGAGGATTGGAAGAAGAAGAGTGGTTCAGGATTCAATAAGAAAGGGTTCAAATCCTCAAGATTTAAGAATTGTAGGAAGGACTCTAGTATAAGACTTCCTACTAGAAGTGTATATTATCATAATTTCCCCTCCCAGAGTGGAAATAAACCTTTTGGAGCAACCCCAAGAAAGACAGATAACCCAAAGAAGGAACCCTTGAAATGTTGGGGTTGTGGAGAAGAAAATTTATTGAGGGACTGTACACACAGACAACATAACATTATGAGAGTTTACAACATCCAAGAATCTATCACCATCAATGATGTGGCGAGGAGTATGCCACGAATTTTTGCAGTCGTGGATAATAAACAAGCCGACCACCAAGCTTCAATGGTGGAGATGGAAGGTATGATCACCAACCATCTAATTTCTATTTTAATTGACCCTAGTTCTAATTTGAGTTATGTGGCCCCTCAAACTATTGATAAGTGTAAACTACAGCCACATAGGCATGCTAATCCATTGTTGGTACAACTAGCCACTGGAACCAAAAGAAAAGTAGCAGAGGTCATACCAATTTGCCAATTCATGATGAATGAATTTCCCACCCAAGCTACCCTTAACATACTTCCCCTAGTTTATTATGACCTGTTGATTGGTATGGAATGGCTAGCTACATATAAAACTAAGTTGGACTGTTACCATAAAACCTTAGAATGTGTAAATGAAGAAGGGAGAAAGATAACCCTCCAAGGGATTCAAAATCCTGTCTCAGTGAGATGAATATCAACCCTTCAAATGAAAAATTATTACAGAAAGGGATGTCCTCTATATGTAATACAAGTGTTGGAATCTATTGAGGATGACAGAAAAAACCTAGAGGACCACCCCATACTAAGAGACTATAGAGACATGTTTCCAGAAGAGGTACTATGTATACCTCTGAGAAGAGACATTGACTTCTCAATAGAACTTGCACCAGGAGCAGTGCTAGTGTCTAAGGCACCCTATAACATGAGTATACCCAAGCTAGTTGAGCTCAAGCTACAACTAAAGGAAATGATGGAAAAAGGCTACATCTGGCCCAGTGTGTCTCCATGGGGAGCATCGGTCCTGTTTGTGAAGAAGAAATATGGTACACTCTGATTGTGCATATATTATAGACAACTCAATAAGACAACCATAAAGAACAAGTACCCCTTACCAAGAATCGATGACTTGTTCGATCAATTAAGGGTGCTTCCATTTTCTCAAAGATTGACTTGAGGTATGGATACCATCAAGTCCAAATCAAGGATGAATATATCCACAAAATAGCCTTCAGGACAAGGTATGGTCACTATGAATTTGTGTTGGTGCCATTTGGATTAACCAATTCCCCTACCATTTTTATGTACCTGATGAATAATGTACTCAACAAATTCCTAGACAGATTTGTATTGGTTTTCATTGACGATATTCTAATCTACTCCAAGAATATAGAGGAGCATGAAGAACATCTTAAACTGGTAATTCAAGTAATAAGAGAGCATCATCTCTACGCTAAGTTTAGCAAGTGTGACTTTTTCCAAAAACAAGTCCATTCCTTAGGCCATGTTATTTCTAAAGAAGGAGTGGCAATAGACCCTGAAAAGATTGGGTCTATTATGGAATGACTTACCTGAAAGGATGTATCTGATATTAGATCCTTTATCGGTTTAGATGGATACTATAGAAGGTTCATAAAAGGATTTTCCAATATTGGTTGTCCAATCACTGCCCTTCAGAAAAAAAGGGGGTTAAATTCTCTTGGACATCAGAATGTGAAGAAATATTTCAGACACTGAAATACCTTCTGACCCACGCACCTGTGATGAAAATTGCAGACCCTGATAATGACTTCCTCGTGTGTACAAATGTGTGCAAGGAAGGACTCGGAGGAATCCTTATGCAAGAAGGACGTGTAATTTTCTACGAATCCATAAAATTGAATGAGCATGAAATCAATTATGTGACCCATGATCTAGAGTTGGCTTCCATAGTGCATGCTTTAAAAATGTGGAGGCATTACCTCTTGGGTAGAATATTTGTACTTATGATAGACCATTGTGGATTGAGGCACTTGTTTGATCAACCAAAGATCAATGCTAGACAAGCTAGGTGGATGGCTCTCCTTAGTGAGTTTGATTTCAAAATCAAACACATCAAACGAAAGGAAAATAGGGTGGTCGATGCCCTTAGCAAAAGTGTAAAAACAATTCACCTGGAAATGGTGAGAACCAGTGAAATGGATATCACGGAAATATTCAGGAATGAACAAGAAACAAATGCATTCTTCAAGACCGTGACATCGTATCTACAACAAGATCCCACAGGGCTAAAGTATGAAGGATATCAGATGCTGGACGAAGGTCTGTTGACTTACATAAATAGATTGTATATCCCAAGTTGTGACGACTTGAAGAGGTTCATAATGGATGAACTGCACAAGAGACCATACACTGGTCATCCAAGTTATCAGAAAATGATTACGGCCACTAGAAAACAATTCTATTGGCCTGGATTGAAAAAGGACATAGCTGAATATTTAGCTAAATGCCTAGAATGCCAACAAGTTAAGGCAGAGCATCGACACCTATCAGGGTTGTTGCAACCTCTCCCAATTCTAGAATGGAAATGGGAGACCATCTCCATGGATTTCATCACCGGATTACCAAATTCGACCAGAGAGAATGACACCATCATGGTAGTGGTGGACAAGTTGAGCAAGTCCGCTCACTTCATTCCTGTCAAATCGACTTGCAAGGAAATAGATATTGCCAACATCTTCATGAAGGAGATATGCATACTACATGACATGCCTAAGGAGATTGTATCTGACAGAGACACGAAATTCACTTCAAGCTTTTGGAAATCCTTGATGGCTAGTTTCGAGACAAAATTGTTGTTTAGCACAACCTATCACCCTCAAACCGATGGACAGAAAGAAAGAGTAAACCAAATATTTGTTGGGTATGTGTTATATTATTTTCATGTATGTGTGTGGGTGCGTCAGATTCGACAACTGCGTCTGACAATATATAAAAACATAGTAAATATTGTATGGTAAATGGTGAAAATAATACAATGAAGAGTTGAAAGGTTTTCTCCCGGTTAAGGGTTTTTGGTATAAATCTCTGTGTACTATTTGTATGAGTCATTTATTAATTTCTATTTTTCTTAAGAATCTATATGCATTTCTTTACTTCACATGTTTAAAACTTACATGTGGTATCAAAGCTCGTTTTTGGCTTCAAAGGGATGCCTTTGTTGCTGAGGGTTTGGCTCAGTCTTGATAGATCAAGTTTATCTTGGGTCGGTGATAAACCTGGGTTTAGTGGGAGATATTTCAGTGGTTATTTGAGTGTATAAAGAGGAATGGCGAGCTCTTCTAGAATCCAGATAGAGAAGTTCAAAGGTAAAAAATTTGAGCTATGGAAGCTCAAGATGGAGGACCTTCTTGTAGACAAAGAACAATGGATCGTTGTGGATCCTGGTACATAGCCTACTGGTACGTAGCCTACTGGTACGTAGCCTACTGGCACACAGTCTACTGGTACACAACCTACTAGTACACAAAGTACTAGTACACCACCTACTGGTATGTCGAAGGAAGATTGGGAGAAGTTGGACATAATAGAAAGGAGTACTATTTGACTCTGCTTGGCAGATTCAGTGTTGTTGAATGTCTCGAGAGAATCTACAGCCAAGGAACTATGGGATAAGTTAGGGAATTTGTATCAATCAAAGTCCCTAGTAAATAAGTTGTTTCTTCGAAAGAATCTGTATCATCTTAGGATGGAATATAGAGATTATGTGACAAAACATCTAAATGCCTTTAATACTCTGGTAAGTCAACTTGTCTCTGTTAATATTACGATTGAAAAAGAAGATAAGTGTATTAATTTTTTATGTTCTTTGCCAGACTCTTGGGATAATCTGGTTGTAGAAATTGGTAGTACCACTCAATCTACATTGAAGTATGAGAATGTAGTTGCATCCTTGTTATCTGAAGAGATGAGGCAGAAAAGCATGGATGGTCATAGCACATATTCTTTATTTGTAAGAGTTCATACTCAAGCCAGTAATCCTAGTAAGACTTCGGGGGGGAGATCTAAATATACAGGTAGATATAAGTCTCCAGGAAAATCTTTGAGGAAATGTTGGAAGTGTGATAAAACAGGGCATTATAAGAAAAATTGCAAGTCTAAGAAGGTTGATAAACCAAAGGGATCTGATAGTAACTCTTCCACAGAGGAGAAAACCTCCACTGAAGAAGGAGGTGATGTTTACCTGGCATCTATAGGTACACATGTAGACCGTGATGTATGGTTGATCGACTCAGGTGCATCATACCATATGACTCCTCACAGGGAGTGGTTCTGTGAATATGAAAAATACGATGGTGGTGATGTATTCCTATGAGATGATTCAATAACCAAAATCATGGGACGTGGAAGGGTTAAGTTGTTGCTAAAAGATGGAAGGATTAGAACTCTCCCTGGGGTTCTGCACATTCCAAAACTAGCTAGGAGCCTA
>SNQJ01S0083786.1:50813-66714 GCA_010110895.2 Picea sitchensis
TGGAGAAAAGGGCCTTCGAACACTACACGGTAAAGGTATGGTTGAAGGTATGTCTAATTGCACTCTGGATTTTGATTTATGTGAACATTGCATATATGTTAAACATAATCGAGTAACATTCCCATTTGGTTGTACCAGAGGAAAGGGGATCTTATATTAGATACATAATGATGTGTTTGGACTAGTGCATGTTCCATCACTAGGTAAATCTGTGTATTATGTTTCATTCATAGATGATTTCTCAGGGAACACATGGATTTATTTTCTTAGAAAGAAATCTTAGGTATTTGATAAATTTAAAGAGTTCAAGGCTCTGGTAGAAAATCAAACAGAGAAAAAAATAAAGGTATTGAGAACAGATAATGGTGGAGAATTCTATGGAAATGAATTCGAATAATTCTGTAAGAAGTGTGGTATAGTAAGGCAGAAAACTACTCCATACACACCTCAACAGAATGGAGTTGCAGAAAGGATGAACATGACACTAATGGAAAAAATAAGGAGCATGCTTAGTGGTGTCGAGTTAGGACATGAATTCTAGGCAGAGGCAGTGGGTGCAACATGGTACCTGGTCAATCGATCACCCTCATCAGCATTGGATGATAAAACTCCACATGAGGTATGGACTGGTAAGACGCCCTCTCTTGAACATCTCAGAGTGTTTGGTTGTGATTCTTATGTACATCTTCCAAAGCAAAATAGGAGTAAGTTGGATAATAAAGTTGAAAAGTGTATATTTATGGGTTATAAAGATGGTGTGAAAGGTTATAAGATTTGGAACACATAAACCAAGAAGATTGTTTACATTCGGGATGTTGTTTTTAGAGAGGTAAAAGATGTGTCCAAACAGGAATTCCTACCAACGCAAGACGAACCAGAGAAAATAGAGCTTGAGTTGGATGATGCAAAATCTGAATCATCTGAAGAAGATGAAGTAGAAGAAGAAGAACCTCATACCCCCAGTATTGAGGAGATTAGTGAGGGAAAGAAGGCAACCAGAAAGGCATAGTCCACCTAATTTTCGTTCTAATTTTTATTTATCTATTACTGATGATGATCCCAGAATTGTCAGGGAAGCAATGAATTCAGAGGATAGTAAACTATAGAAGAAGCCGACGGTTGAAGAAATGGATGCCTTGGATAAGAATGAGGCATGGGATATAGTTGAGTTTCCAGCTGGAAGAAAATATGTTGGTAGAAAATGGTTGTTTAAGAAGAAGCTTAATGCAAAAGGAAAGGTGGAGAAATACAAAGCTCAGTTAGTAGCAAAAGGCTATTCCCAGGTAGAGGGAATTGACTTTGGTGAGACATTTTCTCCTATTGCCAAGTTAATTTCTATTATATTTATTTTATCTATTTTTGTTTCTTTTGATATTGAAGTGGAACAGATGGATGTCAAGACAACATTCCTACATGCGGATCTGGAAGAAGAAATCTACATGAAGCAACCAGAAGGCTTTGTAGTGAAGGGAAAGAAAGAGTTGATCTGTAAGCTAAATAAGTCACTATATGGTCTGAAGCAATCACCTAGGATGTGGTACCAAAAGTTTGATACATACATCCTTGGATTGGGATTTGTGAGAAGCAGGGATGATCACTGTGTATATTCCAAGCAGGTTGGTAATCACTTCATTTATGTAGTGTTGTATGTTGATGACATGTGTCTGGTAGGAAATAACATGGATGTTATCAAGGAGGTGAAATCACAGCTATCCTCCAAATTTGACATGAAGGATCTTCGTGCTACTAACTTCATTCTGGGAATGGAGATTAAAAGAGATCGTGCAAACATGAAACTATGGTTGAATCAGAGAAACCATGTTGAGACGATATTGCAAAGGTTTAATATGCATGTAAGTAAACTGGTCAAGGTTCCTATTCCTATAGGTGCAAAGTTATCTGCAGATCAGTGTCCCAAGGCACAAGAAGAAGAAGAGGACATGTTCCATGTTCTGTATGCCAGTGCAATTGACAGTTTGATGTATGCAATGGTATGTACTAGACCAGGCATTGCACATGCAGTGGGAGTTTTGAGCAGGTATATGTCAAAACCAAGGAAGGAGCATTGGACAACAATAAAGAGGGTCTTCGGGTATCTTCGTGGCACTACCAGTTATGGATTGTGCTACCAAAGAAGACCAGGATTGGATAGAGTGTTGGACATTCATGGCTTTGTTGATGCATACTGGGCTGGAGATCTGGATCGCAAAATATATACAAGTGGGTATGTGTTTAACCTATTTGGAGGAGGAATTAGTTGGATGAGAAAAATACAGGTTGTAGTGGCACTCTCAACTACAAAAGATGAATACATGGCAGCCACGCATGCAAGCAAGGAAGCAATATGGTTACAGAGATTGTGTTCAGACATTGGGTTGGTACAACAAGCAGTGAGATTAGATTGTGACAGTCAGAGTGCAATCTTCCTGGCAAAGAATCCCACTTATCATTCAAAGACAAAGCATATTGATGTTCAATATCACTTTGTGAGAGACATGGTTGAAGAAAAGAAGGTGTTGTTGGAAAAGGTTGACACTTTAAAGAATGTTGCAGATTCATTGACAAAGTTTGTGAGCACAGAAAATTTCTCCTGGTGTAGAGTAACAATGGGCATTGTTGCCCTAGATTATTAACTATATAATCATGTGGACCCCTGGATGCAAAGAAAACAACAAGTGGGAGAATGTTGGGTATGTGTTATATTCTTTGCATGTGTGTGTGTGTGGGTGCGTCAGATTCACCAATTGCGTTTAAAGATCCCAACGTCCTTTGCCCCTTGTGTCGTGTGCATCGGGTGCTTCCTCCGGGGGGCAGGTATGCCCCCCCTCGGTTACGTGCAACATTCAGGGCAACACCCCGAATTGTTTTTTGGGTGGTACTTGTTATTTTTAGCGGTTTTCTAAATTAATCCTGTATTAAGGGATTAGGGTTTTGGTAGCTATGGAATACCTAAAAACATTTTATATATTGTATGGTAAATGATGATATTAATACAATGAAGAGTCGAAAAATGTTCTCCCGGTTAAGGGTGTCCGGTATAAATCTTTGTTTACTATGTGTATGAGCCATTGATTAATTTATGTTTTTCTTAAGAATCTATATTCATTGCTTTAATTCACAGATTTAAAACTTACAATATTAGAGGACATGCTAAGGATGCATGTAATGCATCAACCTAAGAAGTGGGAAGACTACCTTCCACTGGTAGAATTTCCCTACAACAACGGTTATCAAGAGTCATTGAAGATGAGCCCTTTCGAAGCCCTCTATGGTAGACAGTATAAGACTCTAGTCAGTTGGAGTAATCCAGTGGATAGAATTACAATCGAACATGATATGATGAAGGAAATGGAACAACAAATGATTCAGATAAAGAAAAATATGAATATCGCTCAGAATACACAAAAAAGTTACATCGAAAGAAAGAGAACTCCTAGAGAGTTCAAGACAGGAGACCATGTCTATCTCAGAGTTAGGACCAGGAAGAGTTCCTTGAGAATGGGAGCTTGTGCCAAGCTAACACCTCATTATTTTGAACCCTTTGAATTCTTATATATAGTGGGACATGTATCCTATAGGATAGCACTCCTTCCCAAAATAAAGGCACATAATGTTTTCCATGTTTCATTATTGAAGAAATATGTACATGATTCTAATCATATAATTTATTGGTCTATGATCCAGGTGGAATCAGAGGGAGAATTCCTCCCAGAACCTCAATACATACTAGACAAGAAGGAAACCCCACTCAGGAAACGAACCATTGCACAGGTCAAGGTACCGTGGAAACACTTTGGCCTAGATGAGGCTATGTGGGAAATGGAGCATGCCATGAGATAGGCATACCTTTTTTTGTTCACTTATGTAAATATAGAGCGTGTTGGCATATAGAACATTGAGGACAATGTTCCTTTAAGGGGGAGGGAATTGTAACACCTTGTTTCCCCCAGTTTGTAAATATAACTATAATGGCCAAGGGACTATGGAAAACTTAATATGTGTGAATGTTTGGATTGATGGACCTTAGTATGAAAGGTCAATGAATGTAAATTTTTTTATTTACTAGAAATATGGATAAGTGTTGCATGAATGCTGGAAGGGGGTTGTACTTAGAAAGACCGCAAATTCTATGTAAAGATATGGTGAAGGGGACCATGAATCGTTGTGTTAACTTTCACCAAACCAATACCTCACTGGATTTAATTTCTTAGGACCAGAACAATCCTCTAACCCAGAAATGAATTACAGCCAAGCTGGTAGGTGGGAAGACCTCCTCAAGAGTTAATGAGGGGATGGGGAAGAGAAACCATATGTAAGGCTTCCAGACCTGGCCACAGGCTGGGAATTCGAGCCACGCGTGACCTTGCTGAAAGAGGCAAGAAAGGAAGGTGTGGTGGGGAAGGGAGAGACCTGCAAAGAGTGTAGAGACGAGAGGTGAAGCTCTCGGGTTCAAGGAAGAACTGGAAAATAAGCGTTCTAGTCACAAGAAATGTCTGAGAAGGTTATGATACAATCTGATAAACGAGGTCAATCCTCCTTGCTTGGTATCGTGTAAACCATTGCCAAGATCCTGCGGGAGGAGGAGAGTAACCTCCATCCCTATTGTTGTTGAGCCAGAAGGAAAGATTATGTTGCAGAGCATCATGGTCTAGCTCAGGGTGGCTAGTGGTCAATCCATTTCTAGTGACTGAGCCTATGGTTGGGTGGAAATGGGCACCCCTTTCAGGAATCGCTTCACGTTATCTGGTTCTCATAAGTATTTTCCTTGTTTTATGTATTGAACTGGAATAATGAATGAATGCTTGGATTTATACATATGCGTATTTCTAAATGACTTATGTGTGGAGTGGTTATGATATGTGTATGCCTTCATCTCTTTGTGAACTTACACTTTTGACTGATATTATGTGTGCCCAACTTATCTCCTGAGGCTTCCTATGGCATAAGCTTGTATGATGGTCGAGGAACGAGATATCGTGTCGACTTGAACCCGTCCATCTGAAGAGGATACCTCTTTCAGAATCTTTATCTTGCGATCGAGATTCCAGGCCCAAGTCCTTAACCATTTCATGACAAATCTCAAGAAGGATAGCAAAGGTGGAATCCTTAAAAGGGGAGGTCCCTTAGTTTGGAAGATGAGTGGATGAGATCCATTCGAAAGGACCCATATGATCAATACCAGGAACCTTGGGCTAAGCCTAAGGAAGCTATGTCCCCTTGGATTTAGAGCTCTGGAAGTCTAGGACTTCAGAGTATGACCGACCTTACCAACATTATGCGAGCTGAAGGTAACCAGGAGACTCATTTTCTCGTAAGATTGACCGGTGATAAGAGCTTCTCCAGGTGGTTGGGTGAACCTATCTCGCCAACTAAACCAGGATCCGAAACCCTGAAGTCCAAAGCCGCGAAGGACCCAGAACCATAGATTGTGGGATCCTTCAGATCCTTTCCTAACCATCAATATATCTGGGATTGTGGCGCTAAACTCTTTAATTCAAAGATTGGACGCTTCAGGTGGTAAGAGGAGTTTTCATAGCAACACTCTCGAATGTCGAATCCCCGAGGTAACCAGAGTCGCATATCTATAAGTCTACATGATTGGATCTCGATCGTGAGATCTGAGGAATCTAGAAGCCTGTCAGTCTGAGGTGACGAGGTGCAGTGATGCCACCAAGGGTGACGTGGACCTCATCTTGACATGCCACGTGTCACCTAGATTCATGTGTATCACATACTCTATAGGCATATTGGAATGTAACACGTGTCGTCCTGACCCCTCCTACATCTCAGTTCTTGATATGTGTCTGCCTAGCCAACGTGGTTGGTGAAGTGACTAAGACTCTGGGAGTTCAGGACTTCGAACTCTGGGGGATTGGGGATGTAGTATAGTAGAGAGACAAAATGGTCTGAAGGTCGGAGCCATGTGGTGAGGTCACGAGGCTTCATAAGTTCGAAGCTCCAGGTGGTCTCATGCATAGATAGTGAAGATGCATGAAGCATCAAAGCACTGAAACTATGCGTTTCTCCACAACAGACATAGGAGATATAGACTAAATCCAGTCCTAGGATCGTTCTATGGATGGTCTTCCACCGTGGAGGAAGGAACTTGGAAATAACACTTTTAAGGTGGATCCACATGGCCCTCAACCAATGAAGGCCCGAAGAACATCGAAAAGACATATCTATCGGTTCTAAGCTTGGGTTTGAGCAGGGAGGCCATGGTTATAAACTGGACAAGCAGAGTGTGGTAGAAACCCAAATGAAGTATTTGATCATTTAAGGAGAACAAAATTTTGATGCCCCATCCCTAGGAAAGTCACTCAGGGGTCGGGTGTGTTACACCTTGTAAAAAAAAGGGGGTTATAAACAAGTAAATAACATGAACCTTGGTGGAGGGTGTATGTTATTATACTCTTCCAAGGGTTTGAAACAATATTATCAATGAAACTAAAAGAAAATACCAGCAAAATGTAGAAATTTCCTTACCAATTCCAAAATAGAAAGATCAAACCCTAGTTACCAAGCAATATCCATCCATAAGAAAGAGAACTAGCCTCCAAGAGGTGTGCACCACATTCTCTCCACAATATACCAAGAGAAAACACCATAAGATAGTTTCACAAGAGAGAGATGATCCAAATTTCCCAAGTAGGGAGAAAATTTCAGCCAAGTAGTATTTCTTACATGAGAGAGTTATGTTAAAATGAAATGAAAATGATCTTTATTTATACAAAACTCCTAAAACGTGTTTTTCCACATAATTTAGGGTAAACCACAAAATAAGGGAGTCATTCACCCTTTATTTTTCCCCTTTACAAAGTTAATTTAATTTTGACTTTAAAAATGCCCAAAATAAACCTTGAAGTATGACATCAACCCCTTCTAGGGTGACGTCAAGGTCACTTTAGCAAGTCGTTGAGAAAAGGGAGGAGGTTGTTAGGACTCCTTAGGCCCATTCTTCATTCTCTAGGATCATATTTGTGATGCAAAATGTCTTCCTCCTCCAACATGTCAAGTGTCCATCAAAACAACATCATCACCACTAAAACCCTATCCCTAGGGTGATGTCAAGCCCTCTAAAGTGATTTTTTATCCTCCAAAGGAAAATCGTTGGGGTTGCAAGGGATAGGTGAGATCCTCCAAGGTCTCTTCCTTTTCCTCCAAAGGCAACATTCATGTCCTGCATTGCCCCAAGGTTTGGTCTATGGAATCCAACCGGTGGGCTTCCTACTCCAATGAAGGCCTAAGTTGGGATTGTTGCTCCAAAATTTCCATCAAAAAGGTCCTGCAAAGACAAACAAGTATTCCCTCCAAGGATATCAAGTCAAAGCATCATGGCAAGTAAAATCACATTTAATATAAGAGCCACCTAAGCATGTACATCAAAAACTAGCTCATCAAATTAAACAAGTGCTCAAAGACCCTATGCAATTTTCCAAGTTTGTGTATGGGAGGGTTGACAGGGTGACCTATTGGATGAATCATCCCTTAAGTCAAGGAGTGTTTCCTAGGAGGAAACCTCTCTAAGTCATGTGGAGAAGATGAAGTGGACGGGGGGTTAATGCTTTTGGGAATGGGGTTCATGACATACAAGGGTTCATATTGTGTCATTTATGGGTGCCTTTGTAGAGGGTGTGTTGCACCGTCATTTTCAATGCATCTTTTTTCCAAGCCCATTTATTTCCATTTTTTTTAAGATGTTTCGAGGTTGGAGACAAGGTGGGACTTCTACCTAAGCATGAAAAACATTACCCACCTTGACTCTACCTCAGTAACATTATGATTCCCCAAGTTGAAGACAATGTGTGGGACTTCTACCTAAGCATGAAAAACATTTCCCACAAACGCTCTACCTTGGTTGGCATTTTTGTATTGTTATTTTTCATAGGTCCCATCAGTTTCTTATGAGAGACATTTCATTGTCCTTAGGATCCTTGGGCAAGCATATAGAAGGTTCATGATTGGATTTTATCTTTTTCTAGCTACAAACCTCTGGGTCTTCAGCCCCTTCTTCCCATAAAATGAGGTGCAATCCCTTCTTGGGTCAATACACCTGAAAATCCCAAAAGATAAGGAGACGAATAAGGGGTGAAGTGTTAAAAATGGTAAGTATGATCAAGAATGGCACAATAAATTTTCAAGGAGACCTCCCAGTAGCAAACCCATTCCTAAGGGTGACCACTTACTAGGGCGCAATGTCAACCACCAAGGTGAAACAGGGAAAAGAGCATAATTTCCAAGCAGACATTCTATAATAAAAAACAACTTTTAAATGCAACATGCTCAAATGCCTGAAATATTAAAGTGACACTTACCACAATACATGACTTGTACCTCATGGGGCAAGACCCATCGTCTTCCTTAAGAAAACTTATGTGGTTGATGCCATCGTCATGAATCCAGGATGTGTGGTGGTGAAGCAGGTCTTTGTTTGTGTATGTGGACGTTGTTAGTCATATGTCTCTCAGTACTCCATGTTTGTAACTTGAGGGCCTCAAGACAGCATATCCTTAGTTATCCTTAGAAATTGGGGCTAACATTCATAAAGTATAAGAAGGGTAGTACAAATAAGTTGATCGACATGCTTTCACGACCACCCACATCCAAGATTATTGTAGATTTTAACCTTATACAATATTTTATTGCAAACAAATTTTCAATAAAAGAATAGAAAAGATACAATGGAAAATACACACATTACACAGATATTTTTCCCATGGAAACCCAAATCGGGAAAACCATCATATTCGATATTCATTCATAGTGATACATTGTTTACAATACAATATACATATAGGATCCAGTGGCATCCAAAACCCTAACCCAATGACCTAGATTAGTAAAAAAACCCAATTCCTTAACTAGAAATAGAAAACCATCGAAAAAAACCATGTGCCGAAAAACTGTCCAACAATGGACATGAAAATCGAGGCGATACCAAAAATGAGGCAAAAATGTGACATGTTTCCCAAGGAAAAAAACAATTCTCAGGAGCGTTGCCCCCGAACCCCCCCTCAAACGGCCTAGTGCAACGTAGAAGACAATATATCTAGTCGTGCAAAGAATATAACACATACCCAACATTCTCCCACTTGTTGTTTTCTTTGCATACAGGGGGTTACATGGTTACATAGTCAACAATCCAGGGTAACAATGCCCATGGATCCTCTACACCAAGAGAAATTCCCAGTGCTCACAGCTTTTTTTTAATGAATCTACAACATTCTTCAAAGTGTCCACCTTCATCAGCAACACTTTCTTCTCTTCAACCACATCTCTCACAAAGTGATATTGAATATCAATATGCTTTGTCTTTGAATGATAAGTCGGTTTCTTCACTAGAAAAATTGCACTCTAACTGTCACAATCTATCCTTACAGCTTGTTGTACCAACCCAATACTTGAACATAATATTTGTAACCATACTACTTCCTTACTTGTATGAGTGGCTGCCATGTATTCAACTTATGTAGTTTAAAGTGCCAATACAACCTTTCTTTTTCTCATCCAACTGATTGCTCCTCTAAATAGGTTAAACACATACCCACTTGTAGATATCCTATGATCCATATCTATAGCCCAGTTTGCATCCACAAATCCATGTATTTCCAACACTCTGTCCAATCCTGGTCTTCCTTGGTATCACAATCCATAGCTAGCAGTGCCATGCAAATACCTGAAAACCCTTTTTATTGTTGTCCAATGCTCCTTCCCTGGTTTTGACATATACCTACTCAAAACTCCCACTACATGTGAAATGTATGGTCTAGTATAGACCATTGCATACATCAAACTACCAACTACACTCGCATATGGAACACAAGACATGTCCTCCTCCTCTTCCTATGTCTTGGGGCACTGATCTGCATATAACTTTACACCAATAGGAATAGGGACCTTGACCGGTTTACATTCCTACATATTAAACCTCTGCAATATTGTCTCGACATGTTTTCTCTGATTTAACCAGAATTTCCTCTTTTTCCGATCTCTTTTAATTTCCATGCCCAAAATAAAATTTTAAGCACCAACATCCTTCATGTCATATTTAGAGGACAACTGATTTTTCACATCCTAGATAATATCCTTGTTGTTTCCTATCAACAACATGTCATCCACATACAAGACCAAATAAATCAAATGATCACCAATTAATTTAAAAAACACACAGTGATCTTCTTTGCTTCTTGTGAAGCCAAGTCCCAACATATAAGTATCAAATTTTTTATACCACATCCTTGGTGATTGTTTTAAACCATATAGGGACTTTTTCATCTTGCATACCAGCTCCTTATTTCCCTTCACATCAAATCCTTTTGACTTCTTCATGTAGATTTCTTCATGTAGATTTCTTCTTCCATATCCCCATGTAGGAATGTTGTCTTCACATCCATCTGTTCTACTTCAAAATCAAATGCAACAACAACAGATAAAACAAATATTATAGAGGTTAACTTGGCAACAACAGAAAATATCTCACCAAAATCAATTCCCTCAACTTGGGAATAACCCTTTGGTACTAACCGAGCTTTGTATTTCTCCACTTTTCCTTCTACATTTAGCTTATTTTTAAATACCCATTTGCTTCCAATGGGATTTCTTCAAGTCAGAATATCCACTAGATCCCAAGCCTCATTCTTATCCATGGCTGTCATTTCTTCATCCATAGCCTTTTTTCAGATCTTTCCATCCTCTAAATCCATTGCCTCTCTGATAATTCTAGGATGATAATCAATAATAGACAAAGAAAAATTTGAATGAAAATCAGATGGAGTATAAATTTCTGGTAGCCTTCTTTATCGAACTGATCTCCTCAATACTGGAGTATGAGGATCTTCTTCTTATTATTCTTGTTCTTTTGTAGAGTTTGATTCATCATCCTTTAAATCAAACTCTATTTTATTTGGTTCTTCCTTACTTGGTAGGAATTCTTGTTTAACAACTTCCTTCATTTCTCTAAATACCACATCTCGACTATACACAAACTTCTTAGTTTATGGGTTCCAAATATTATAACCTTTGAGACCATATTTATAACTAATAAAGATACACTTTTCAACCTTCTTATCTAGCTTACTCATGTTTTCCTTTGGAACATAAAACTAGGCCTCATAGCCAAACACCTTAAGATGTGTGAGAGAAGGTTTCTTACCAGTCCATACCTCTTGTGGAGTCTTGTCATACAATGCTGATGAGAGTGATGTGTCGACCAGGTAACATGAAGTACCCACTACCTCTACCCAGAATTCTTTCTCTAACCCGACACCACAGAGCATGCACCTTGCTTTTTCCATCAATGTCCTATTCATACTTTCTGCAACTCCATTTTATTGAGGTGTATATGGATTATTCTTCTTCCTTGCTATACCACACTTCTTATAGAATTGTTCAAATTCATTCCCGCAGAACACTCTGCCATTATCTATCATCAACACCTTAATTCTTTTCTTTGTGTGATTCTCAACAAGATCCTTAAACTCTTTAAACCTCACAAAGATTTCATATTTATTCCTTGGGAAATATATCAAAGTATTCCTCAAAAATTCATCTATAAATGATACACAATACCCATATTTTCCCACTGATGGAACTGACACAGGTCCAAACACATCATTGTGAACTAGCTGTGAAATTCCTTCAGCCCTCGTTGCACCAGAGGGGAATCTTACCCAATTTTGCTGCCCATATACACAATGTTCACATAAATCAAAATCCAGAGAGCAGTTAGACATAACTTCAACCATACATTTACCATGCAGTAGTCGAAGACCCTTCTCTCTAATATGCCCCAGTCTTTGATACCACAACATAACCTTTTCTCTAGAGACTTTAGGAGTTATTTCTTCTTCAACTCCAATACCAGGAACAATGGAAGTATTACACCCATCACTAATAATGCTTCCTTATGGCTTATACATAGTTCGAAACCAAACTCTCTTCAACAACACCATTGCTCCTCGAACCATCCTGTAGGTTTCCTTTTCAAATATTGTTTTTACCCCTGTATCGTCCATTTTGCTTACATAAATAAAACTTCCGGCCAATCCTAGGATATACAGAATACCAGGTATTGTTATAATCCTTCCATTTGTGAGCCTCAACTTGAATTTTCCTCGACCTATGATTCTGGTTGTCGAGTCATCACCTAGGAAAACATTACCTCCATCATACCTTTCATATTCATAGAACCACTCCCTGTGGGGAGTCATATGAAAGGATGCACTTGAGTCAACCAACCATGCCTCATGATTTGCATGAGTTCTTGAAGAAGACAAGTACACATCCCCTCCTTCTTCCTTGGAGGTATTTTCTTTTGTAGAAGGAGATTCTTAAGATCCCTTCTTTTTCTGAACTTTGGATCTACATTGCTTCTTTTAGTTCCCTTCTTTTCCACATCTCTAACATACCTTTACAAAATTTCTGGGAGACTTAGATCTTCCCTTAGAACTAGATCTCCCACTTGAGGACTTAGATCTATCTCCTTCCTGGGAGCATCCTCTTGGAAATAATGCATCTGTGCTATGTCCTTCTGTGTTATTATGTCTCATCTCCCCCGACAAAAAGGATAAGACCACTTCATCAAACTTCAAGGAAGTTGTATTATGACCTATGGCCACAACCAGACTGTCCCATGAGTCTGGTAAAGAGAAAAGTAAATTGATACACTTATCTTCATTTGAAATTTTAATATCAATAGATACTAACTGACTTACCACAGTATCGAAGGCGTTAAAATGCTGTGCCACCGAGTCTCCATCTCTCATCCTCAGGTTATACAACTTCTTTCTCAGGAATAGTTTATTTACTGGGGACTTAGGCTGATATAAATTCCCCAACTTATCCCATAAATATTTGGCTATAGCTTCCTCTGACACATTCAATAATACTGAATCTGAGAGACAAAGTCAGATTGTTCTCTTTGCCTTCTGATCCAAATTTTTCCTATCATCTGTTGAAATTATAATAGGTGCAATACCTAGATCCACCGCGATCCATTGATATTTTTTCACCAACGGATATTCCATCTTGATCTTCCACATCTCAAAACTTTTCCCTTTAAAATTCTCAATCTCCATTTTCGAACTCCTCACCATTTCTTTTCACTTGAAAAATCAATACCATATATCTCCCACTATAACAAGGCTTATCACAGTCCCGAGCCAAACCATTGACCACAAAGGAATCCCCTTGAAGCCAACAAAGCTCTGATACCAAATGTAGATTTTAACCTTGTACAATATTTTACTGCAAACTGATTTTCAATAAAAGAACATAACAGATACAATGGAAAATTCACACATTACATAGAGATTTTTCCCTTGGAAACCCAAACCGGGGAAACCAACATATTTTATATTCATTCATAGTTACAATACAATATACATATGGAAGCCAGCGGGATCCAAAACCCTAACCCAATGACTTATATTAGTCAACAAATTTAATTCCTTAACTGGAAATAGAAAACCATCGACAAAAACTATGTGCCGAAAAATTGCCTAACAATGGACATGAAAATCGAGGTGACATGAAAAACAAGGAAACAAATACAACACGTTTCTCGAGGAAAAAAAATTCTTAGGGGTGCTTCCCCTGAACCCCCACGTAGGGGGGATGTCGCCCCCCTCAAACCCCCCTATGCAACCTAGAATACACTATAGCTAGTCATGGAAAGAATATAACACATAACCAACAATTACAACTTTGGGAACTTTGATGCACATGGATCCTACTACCCATGATTCATACAGAGAGGCATACAAAGAAGATGATGACTTCAAGGAGGTGTTTTAATAACTATACAACCAAATTCATATAGAAGGTGATGGGAAGGATGACTATCATTTCCATAATGGTCTAGTCGACAAGCTTTGTGTTCCTAAAAGTGAATGGTTTCATTATTATAGAGGTTCACACCTCCAAGGTTGCATAACATTTTGGTGTTGGGAAGACAATTTCCAACTTATAGAGGTATGTATATTGGCCTAGAATGCAAGAAGATGTAGCACAATATATTAGAGGATGTATACTTTGTTTTCAATCCCAATAAGAAGAAGCAATGTCTATACCATCCCTTACATGTACCCACTCAATCTTGGGAAAGTATTTCTATGGATTTTGTGGGAGGTTTACCAACAACTAGGAAGGGACATGACTATCTATTTGTGGTAATTGATAGGTTCAACAAAATGTGCAGTATCATGCCTTGTAAAAAGACAAATTTATGGATGATTTTAGGGGCTAAACTTCGCTCATGGGCTAAATTTCCATGGTTTTTCCCCAAAAAAGATTCGCTATTCTAAAAATGATTCGCCCAAATTTTATAGGATAAAATTATTTTAGCTCAAAAATCGCCGAAATTTTATACAAACTATATAAAATCCTTAGAAATTTGAATATTTTTACAAAAATATCGCAAAACATTTATAGTTGGTATATGAAGGATTAGTAAGATTCACTAAGGTTTCTACATTTTAAACTAAATTTCCATCCTTAAAATCATCCCTAAAGTATTAGACAATCAACAAACAATAAACAACAAACAAGTTCTTTGAATGAGTATGGGTGCACATTGGGATACCAAGGAGCATCATCTCAAACATGGATACCATATTTCTCATTGTATTTTGGACTACATTGTGGGAGAAGATGGACACTAAGTTGAAGAGGTATACAAAATTCCATCCACAGATAGATGGGCAGACAGAAGTGGTAACCAGGATTTTTGTGCAGCTTTTGAGGGGTTACAATAAAAATCATTTGAAGACTTGGGATGGAAATCTAATCTATATACATCACTCTTATAACATAAAATTCCACACTTCTATTGGTAAGTCACCTTTCAAAACTTTCTTTGGGTATTTTCCACCTTCACCCTTAGATGTTGTATATGGGAAGAAATGAGGAGTGAGGGAGGACCTCACATGAGATGCATTAAAAGCCGAAAAAATTGTTGAGAAGATCAGACAGATCCATTTGCAAGTAAAAGAGAAACTGAAGAAGTCATAGGAAAAGTACAAGGCTAGTTGTGACCAACACAAAACATAGAGAACATTTAGAGTGGGAGACAGAGTATGGTTATAGCTAAATAAGGAAAGGATATAGGGTCCTCGTAAGAATATCAAGGCTCTACGGTATGGTCCTTTTGAAGGTGGGAGATAATTCCTATAGACTTAGTCTACCCCCATACATGCACATTTACTCAGTAGTGAATGTGGATAATCTCAAACTCTATGAGCCTTCCATATTGGATCAAGAGGAGGAGCAGGTCCTACCTTCCATATAGGACTTAGCACCAAATGTTCAGGAAGAGTTAGAAGAGGAAACAACTTGTAGAAGTGGTCCAAGACTACAAGATAGAGGCATCATGACCTTTGTTAGATTGGGTTGAAAGGACAAATTCCAAGAAAAGAAAAGTGGTACTCCAGGGAGAAGGTAGAGGAAAAATTTCCTCACCTCATTCAATAAATATTTTGGGGACCAAAAGCCTCTCTATATGGGGAGGTATGATATGGATTGGATCTTATATTATTTTTCATCTATCTCGATGCTTTCAGAGTGGAAACAATTGGAGGAATTAGCTTGCAGGGTCATTTTAGTGGCAGGTTCTGTTGGATCATGTTTTCATTGATTCCAACGGTTTGATTGATTGTTGTCATTGATTGATGTCAAGTGATTGATTGATGCCAAAGGATTAATTGATTGATTCCAAGTGATTGATTGATGCCAAAGTATTGATTGATTGATGATTGATGTATTGTAATATGTATTGTCCTTTATGAGAATTCATAGATAAAGATGGATCAATGAGTTGTCATTGATATGATGAAGATGGATCAATGAGTTGTCATTGATACATGATGAAGATGGATCGATGTGGTTTCATTGGTATATGATGCAT
>SNQJ01S0083787.1:2812-34778 GCA_010110895.2 Picea sitchensis
AACCCATGTTTCCATTCATGGGGGTGGTTTATTATTCAACCACCAGTCCTTTCCTTCATTAACTGATTATTTCCTCTAGAGATATCATGGCTCTTACTTCAAGGATTTACCCCCAACATTCAGTTATGGGAAATTTAACAATAATACATTTACCTCATCCACATGCCTTAGCAAGGTAATCCTATTTTATGATTAATTACAAGTTGGGGGAAATAGGGGTGTTACACGTGGCCCCTACAGTGGGTGACATGTGTCACGTTATAATGGACACATAGGGTTTGTGAATTGTACGAATCCAGTTGACATGTGGCATGTCAAAGGTGGGTCCAAGTCACCTTGGGTGATGTCAGCGTGCCACGTCACCCCAAACCGATTTCCTTCCAATCCATTTTATTTCAGGGTCAAGGTGTGTCCATGTAAACCCCTAGATATACAACCTCCATTACTTTGAAACTTCGACATTTGGGGAATCTGTGGTGTGACTTCCTCCTTTCTCCCAAAGTGGTCAGTGTCAGGCTGACCACAGTCTATATCTAAAGGTCATGGGATATCCCAAAGGGTTCATAGATATACGGTCCTCGTTACTTCGCAACTCCGACCTTCAGAGGTTTCGACATTATGGACACTCTTCTCTACCAAAGTAGGATTTTACTGAAGTATCGTACGTGAGTCTCTCCAGTATTTGATCAGATGGTTATGAGGAGTTCCTAGATCCATGACTTACATCAATTCGTAACTTCAATGTTCATGGAATTTGGTGCTATAACACATCATTTCTCCCAAAGTAGTCAACACCGGACTTACCTCAACATAGATTCGACGGCTAATGGGGACTCCCGAATACCCTTGGATATGTACCTATTGTTACTTCATGATTGGTAAATGGGTCAGTATTTAACAATGGGATAGGTCAATCTTCCCTGGTTAGGGAAACTTCCAGACGTCGGTCAACCTTGTGGGTAACCGTAACAACAAGTTTTCCTCAGTCGATTTTCAAATGGTAAGGTCATAATACTACGGATCTTCGAACTCCTAGAGTTTCAAAGCCAAAAAGGCTTATCTCCTTTCGAGCCTAGACTAGAGTTCCTAGACCTTGGTCATATGGGTCCTCCAAAAAATCTCAAGGGCTACATGCTAATATATTAGTCGTGAATTGGTTAAGGACATGGGCGTGACCCCTTAGTCACACGGGTGAATGGTCTGAAGGAGGTTCCCTCCTTCCATAAGGTTTTAACTTGGTATTCCCTCAAAGGTATATTCAATATGTTGGCATGACTTAAGAATTCCAGTTAATCCTACCCCGACTCTCTTGCAACCTCATGTCCCATAAGTCTCTAGATGCTAAGTTGAGGTAAATAGAAGACCATTCAAAGGAATGGGTTCATAGAAAGAAAACACACATTTATACCTTAATCATTTAGTAAAGAACTTAGTCATAGACACACACACACACACACACACACACACACACACACAGATATATATATATATATATATATATATATATATATATATATATATCCAATCATCATTTCCATTTTAATACACAAGTGTGAAAATATATCGAGGAAAACGAATGCATTGAAGTATTTGAAAGGGTGCATGTTCCACCCGCCATGACACATCCTCTTGAATGGATTACCATTGGCCACCCATGGCTAGACCACGATGCTATGAGAGAGCCTATTTCTTCTTTCTCTTATTTGTCAGGGATGGAGGTTTCTCTCCTCCTCCCACAAGATCTTTGGAAACAAGTTTTCTCTATACCAATAAAGGATGTCTGCACGAGTACTTCCACAGACACTCGTCAACCTCATTTATCAAATTGTAACAAAAACCCAACCCACGACTTCTTGCACCCATAACGAGCTTATTACCCAGTTCTTCCTCGAACCAGAGAGCTACAAGCACTCTTTTCTCTTCTTGAGGTTGGTCTTTCGAATTTACCTCTCCATAGCTCTACCCTCTGCCCATGAATTGCCTCTTTTCTTTCCTTCCTCAACAAAGGTTGCGTGGGTCCAAATACCCATCTCATGGTTAGGTATGAAATTCTTGCAGATGGTTACTCTGCCCCATATCCTCATTAACTCTTGATGAGGACTCTTCCAGCTACCAATATGACTAGTAATTCATTTATGGGCCAGAGGACTATTATAAGTCACGATCCATTAAATCCGATAAGGTACTTTTGTAGGGGCCATCTCAACCATTTCTAGTTCCCCTCACCATATCTCTCACTACCACCATGGTTTATTTTGGAAAACTCCCCTTTCAACAATTATGCAACACTATCCATTTTCTATTAATAAAAAAAATACATACATTACCTTTTATAATAACAAAAGGAGGTTCCATCAAATCAACATTCACTGTTTAGTTTTCCCTGGAGTCTTTTGACAAGTTATAACTACATTTATAGACTGGGGGAAATAGGATGTTACAAAGAGATAAAGGGGTAGATACAGGGAGAGAGAGAAGCGGCTCAGTGAGAGAGAAGAAGAGAGAGAGAGAGAGAGAGAGAGAGATAAGGGGAGAATATTGGAGGTAGAGAGAGGAAACAAAGAGAGAGGGATATATTGATCATACAAGAGAGAGAGGGGAGGGTAATGGAGAGAGAGAGAAGAGGAATTCAAAGAGAAAGTGGAGAGAAATAGAGAGGGAGAGGGAATATAGGGAGAGGGGGAAAGAGATGGAGAGTATTGATGGAGGGAGAGAGAGAGAGAGAGGAGAGAGAGAGAGAATTATATGTTGAGATAGGGAAGAAGGCATATATAAGATATAGAGTGAGTGGGGGTAGAGAGAGAGGGATATAGAGAGGAGAGACTATGGGGTAAGTGGGGAAGAAGGAGACAAGAAGCAAGGGGAGAGGGGGTAGAGAGAGAGGGCGGGGATACAACGAGTGAGAGATATGGAGAGAGAGTGATTGGAGAGAGCAGAGAGGAAGAAATATGAGAGAGAGAGAGAGAGGGGTATAGAGAGAGATGTTCATGTTTGTTGTCCCCAAATCATATAGAGATGAATAAGGATATGATGTCTTGAGGCCCTCGGGTTGCACAACATATGAAGTGTGAGACAACTGGACCAATAGTGTCCACTTTCATATACATAGACCCACCTCACCACCACAAATCTAGGTTCATCACAACATTATCCACCACATCAGTTGGCCTCGAGAAGACATTGGGTATTTCTCCATGAATTTTCTACAAGCCATGCATTATGGTGATTTTCATTTTACAATATTTGAGGCATTTTACTTTGTTGCATCTATTACTTATTTTGATTATGTAACATTGCTTGGACATTATTCTCCTTGCCCTGTTTCGCGTTGGTGGTTGACATTGCGTTGGTGGTTGACATTGCACCCTAGTAAGTGGGTGACCCTTAGGGATAGGTTTTCTTTTAGGAGGTCCTCTTGAAGAGTCATCGTGCCATTCCTGACCATACTTGTCACTTTCCACACTTCATCCCCTCATCTCCTTACCTTTTGGGATTTTTGGGTGTACTTACCCAAGAAGGGGTTGTCCCTCATTTCATGGGAAGAAGGGGATGAAGGCATAGAGGCTTCTAGCTAGAAAAAGGTAAAATAAAATAATTAAACTTATATATGCTCACCCAGGGATATTGAGGACAATGAAATGTATCTCATACAAAATTGATGGGACCCATGAAGAATAACTAATACAAAATTCCAACCAAGGTGGAGCATGTTTGGGCATTGCTTTTAATGCTCAGGTAGAATCCCCACACATGTTTTCAACTTGGGGAAGCATGATGTGACTTGGGTAGAGTCAAGGTGGGCACTTTTTTTCATGCTTAGGTAGAACCCGCACATTGGCTTCAACCTAGAAACATATTAAAGGAATAAAGGCAATAAATGGGCTTGGAAAAAGGTTGCATTGAAAACGAAGGTGCAACACACACTCTATAAAGGAACCCATACATGAGACATTGCAACCCCTTGTATGTCATGAACCCCATGCCCAAAATTATTTCCCCCATCCATGTCACCTCATCCACATGATTTATAAATAGGTCCACTCGTGAAACACTCCTAAACTTGAGGTATGATTCACCCAATAGGTTGTTTGGTCAACCCTCCCATACCTAAACATGGAAAATTGCATATGGTCTTAGAGAACTTGTTTATTGTGATAAGGTAGTTTTCATGTACATGCTTAGCTAGCTCTTTTATTGATTGTTTTTACTCATCATGTTCCATTTGAATTTATATCCTTGGAGGGCATATTCATTGTCTTTGGAGGGCCTAGTTGGTGGACATTTTTGGAAGAATAAGCCTAGGTTGGGATTCCTTGGGGATTGAATCCCACAGGCCGGATACCAGGGCCCACACAACAAATGATGATGATATGCCTTTGTAAGCCTAAATGACACTTTGGAGGATCCCACCTAGCCCCTACAAGCCAAACGACTTGCCTTTGGAGGCCAAAACGTCACCTTTAAGGGCTTGGTGTCACCCTAGGGCTAGGGTTTGGTGCTGATTGGAGACACTTGGAACATCAAGCCCTTGGATCATGGAGGAGAGGCTTACCTTGAATAAATTTATCCTTTGGAGGCAAAGGGCACTCATGTCCAACCCAAAAAATTGACAAGTGCCAAAACATTGCCCCAAGAGGGTCACACCATGTTTCTAGGGTTTATCTTATGTGAAAATTATGAATTAAAAAATATTATTTTGCCAAAGGGAAAAGAGTAAGGATTGTTGTCCCCTTATCTTGTGGTTTACCATTTGAATGTGGACAAACTATGTTTTATAGGATTTGTATAAATAGAGATCATCTTTATTTCATTTTCATCATAGCTCTCCTATTGTGAGAAGACTACATTGGATGAAATTTTTTCTATACTTGAGAATTTTTGGTATCTCTCTCTCTTGAAAATTATTTTTGGTATATCTCTTGATGAATGGTTGTGATAAGGTGGTGGACACCTCTTGGAGACTCTTTTTCTTGCTTATGTATGGTTTGTCTTGGTGAAACTAGGGTTTGATCTTGCAAATTTCTTAGTCTTGGTAAGGAAAATTTGCATTATTCTTGCTCTTTTCATGATATTGTTGGTTAAAACCCTAGGAGGAATATAAGTGCATACACCCTCCATAAAGTTCTCTTCATTTGATAGTTTATAATTATTTTATTGCAAGGTATCTTGGAGGAGTAGAAGGGTGTACATCCTACTTTATCTACCTTGAGTTTGATTTATATGCCCCAGGTAGTAAGAGGGTTTACACCCCTAGGGATATTGTTGATTTAACTTGTGTTTTAAATACTCCATTCACCCATTTTTCAAAGGCACTAATATGAGGTTTTCATTGGAGAAATAAATTGTTTTCCTTGGTAAACGTGATTTAGTTAGATATTGATATTGTTCAAGTTGGAAACTTTTCTACATGTTAAGATCTTGTCAAGTCCACTAAGGCATCTTGATTGGCTTGGTATTCTTAGAGATATAAATCATTAAAATATACATACATTAGGTCTGCAACAAGTCATTCTTTTAATGACTTATAACTCACATTTCAACTATTAGAAGTTGTTAATAATTTACCCCTACCATCTACTAGTATCAGTGCATCTTTTGGGTGGATTACTTGTGATTTTTGGTGGCTAGTTTTTAATGCCGAAAGAGTCTCACAAATGGTTTCCAAAGTTTCCAAGAAATAATGTGACCATTGTTGATGATCCTATCTACGCCATAGCCCGAGACATGGAAAATGTAGAAGTGGAACATGAAGATATATCAATGAAGCTACTAGCCTTATAATTGGTTGAAGATGCTCAGAGATGGTTCAAAGGGATTCCTGATAATCAAATTATATCTTATGAAGAGTTCACTAAGTTATTCAAGAACATATGTAAAATGAATAAAGACAACAAAATTCTTGTAGGACCGTTCAATCAAATAGAGAATAAGGATAATGAAATAGTGAGTGAATTTGACAACAAGTTTGACAAGTTATACAGTCAAATACCGACAAAACTACGCCCTATAGATGTAATTTTTCATCTCCTTTACATGAATTCTTTTGATGGACAATTCTATTTCATCCTGAAGGAAAAGAATCCCACCACCTTGGCACAAGCAAAAGAGTACAATGAATAAATTGAAGAGAACCTCCTTGACTCAAAGGTTGATCCTTTTTAGTATCCTCATGCGAAGGAAAAGACAAAAACTAAGGCTTCCAGTAGTAGTGCTCCTAATTCAATTTCCCTCTTGAATCAAAAAATAGATTAGATGAGTAATCATTTTGTCCAATATTAGAATCAAATCATGGGTCGATTAACCACTATGGAATCAAATCAATCCGCCTCCAGACCTTAGTTTGCTAGAAAATAGAGAGATGCCACAGGTCGGAAATCAAGTCCTCAACAAGAGGCAAAGGACCATGATACATTGAACCCATTTGAAATGGTAAACACCGAGCAAACACCATGGTGTTCTCCAAGTCAATAACCTCACCAAGAGGATGAATTTACCCAACAAGACGAAGATTATCCTGATAGTATGAACTTCATGGATATGATATGTAACTTTCAAGAGGAAGAGGTCACACTTGAACAGATTGACAAGGCCAAAAGATAAGGGGAAAGAGAGGGAAGACTATAGGTACTAAACCAATTGATAGCTGATCAGAGAAAGCAACTGAGAAAGAGGGAATTTTTTACATACACTAGAAGAAACAAATCTTTGGTTCCTTCATCGCAACATTCCACTCCCCCTAAGCCAAAAGTAACTACTCCTCCTCCATATACAGAAAAGGTGGTCCCACTGCTTCCACCTCCATTACATGAGTTACTTCCAAAGCCAACTCCAATAAAACATGAGATTCAATTGAACATAGACATTGCAACCATGTTTGGGAAGTTGAATATGACGGTCCCTGTAAAAAAAATGTGAAAAACTAATTCTATGAGGAGGGAAATCTTGAAGTTATTACAGGTACCAACCGAGAAGGAGGATCCTCCAATTATTTTGAACACCATGTATCTTGATCGATAAAGGGACAAAAACCCTCCTTTCTATCTTTCATTGGGAATGAATGGCCTCCCCCTAAACAAATGTATACTGGATTCTAGAGCCTCAAAAAATGTCATGTATTTGAAGGTGATGGAACAAATTGGCTTGAAGATGACCCAACAATACAAAAATGTGTGTGACATTTATTCTAAGAGGGTAAATATTTATGGACTAAGTGAGAACATTGAGGTATTCCAGATTAATTTTCCACATATCATCCTTCTTATGAACATAGTAGTGATTGATGTCCTGGACGCTTGGGGGATTCTCTTATAGAGGAGTTGGTCTATTGCTCTTGGAGGTTTCCTTAGCATGGATCGTACCCATGTACACATTCCCATGGGGGATGGAACCTTTGAGGTATTATATAGTTTATAACGAGACGAAAAGCATGTGATGGACCCCAATAGTCCTGATTATACAAGTGAGGGTGATTTTGATGAGATTCCAGAAACAATCTAGTGTGATCCACAAGACTTACCTTTCATGCAATAGGAATGAATAGATACACTACTCCCAAGGAAAAATGAATAAAAATAAAATATTTCGAAGTTCCAAGAGAAAGAGCCAGGGTCCATCCAGTTATTGAAAAAAGAAGATAATAAGGACAAAGAACATGAATAAGCCATCATAAATGAAGTCAACACTAGACCTCCTTCCTATCCTTACATCAATAATATACCTTACATCAACTACAATGAAGGAAGTCTTCCATTCATTTGGGACAAAAATAAAGGCAAGCCTAAATATGACCGAAAGGATAACAACACTTGTCTTGGCCCTTACATCATCAAGAAGAAGTCTGAGAAAGAGAAGCATTATTTGACGTCTTTGGATGGGAGAAAGATGTCATTACTAGTGTATGGGTATCTTCTCTGACCCTACATTAATGGAACATGACTTCTTCAAGGCCCAGGCCCTAGGTAAGTAGGTAGGTCATCTTGTTTTCCTTTCATTGGCATCTTTATTGATCATGGTTTCTTAGCTGCATTTCATATTTCATTTTTCTCTACCTCCATATTGATTTCATCATATTATATAATTTGTTTAGAAATTTTTGAAAAAATGCAAAATTTTCTTTTTAGATTAGTTTCCATTTTGGTTTTGATATATATGGATGAAGGGTGATAGAGCCACCATGGATTTTATGGTTTTATGTTTCATTGTAGGTACATGCCCCCTAGGAGATGTTGCAGTTATCATGCTCTTTACGATGAGTGAATGTCCCAAGTAGGAACCAAATTTTATCCCCAACTCCTACGGAGAACTAAGGAGATGATGTCTCAATGACCTCAGCTTGCAGACATGGAGTACTAAGAGACATATTTACTATAAATGTCCACTTGCACAGACAAAGACCCACCTCCCCACAACAACTCCATGTTCATCACGACGATATCCAACACATCAGCTGGCTTCCAAAAGACATTGGGTATTGCTCCATGAGGTACAAGCCAGGTATTATGGTGAATTTTTCATTTCAATATCTGAGGAATTTGAGTTTGTTACATCTATTATTTCTTTTGATTATGTAACATTTGCTTGGACATTATTCTCTTTTCCCTATTTCACTTTGGTGGTTGACATTGCGCCCTTGTAAGTGCATCAACCTTAGGGAAATGTTTGTTGCTGGGAGTTCCTCTTGACAATTCAATGTTCCATTCCTAACCATACTTTTCACTTTCCACACTTCATCCCCTCATCTCCTTACCTTTTGGGATTTTTGGGTGCACTGACCCAAGAACACGTTGTCCCTCATTTCATGGGAAGAAGGGGTCGAAGGTCCATAGGCCTGTAGTTGAAAAAAGATAAAATCCAATCATTAACCTTATATATGCTCGCCTAGGGATCCTGAGAAGAATTAAATGCCTCTCATAATAAATTGTCGGGACCGGTGAAAAATAACTAATACAAAATTCTAACCAAGGTGGAACATGTTTGGGCACTGTTTTTAATTCTTAGGTAGAATCCGCACACATGTTTTCAAATTGGGGAAGCATGATGTGACCAAAGTAGAGTCAAGGTGGGCACTATTTTTCATGCTTAGGTAGAAGCCCCACCTTGGCTTCAAATTGGAAACATATTAAAATAATAAACGGAAATAAATGGGTTTAGAAAAAGGTTGCATTGAAAATGAAGGTGCAACACACCCTCTACAAAGGCACCCATAAATGAGACACTACAACCCATTGTATGTCATTAAACCCATGCCAAAAATTCTTTCCCCCATCCATGTCACCTCATCCACATTATTTAGAAAGAGGTCCACTCAGGAAACACTCATAAAATTGAGGTACGATTCACCCAATAGGTCACTTGGTCAAGCCTCCCATGACCAAACTTGGAAAATTGAATAGGGTCTTTGAGAAATTGATTATTTTGATGAGGTAGTTTGGATGTACATGATTAGATGACTCTTTTATTGATTTTATTTACTCATCATGATGCATTTGAATTGAGATCCTTGGAGGGTGTATTCATTGTCTTTGCAGGACCTAGTTGGTGGACATTTTTGGAAGAACAAACCTATCTTTGGATTCCTTAAGGCTTGAATTCCACAGGTTGGATACTAGGGCCCACACACTGGATGATGATGATATTCCTTTGGAGACCTAAATGAACCTTGGAATATCTCACCTAGCCCCTAAAATCCAAATGAATTTCCTTTGGAGGCCAAAACATCACCTTTAAGGGCTTGATGTCACCCTAGGGCTAGGGTTTGGTGGTGATTGGAGACACTTGGCACAAGGAGCCCTTGGATCATGGAGGAGAGGATTACCTTGAAGAAAGTTGGCCTTTGGAGGCCTGGCCTTTGGAGGCCTAGTGCACTCATCTCCAACCCAACAAATTGACCTAAAAGTGCCAAAACGTTTCCCCAAGAGGGTGATGTCATGTTTCTAGGGTTTATCTTATGTGCAAATTATGAATTAAAAATTTTATTTTGGAAAAGGGGCAAGAGTAAGGGTTTTTGTCCCCTTATATTGTAGTTTACCCTTTGAATGTGGACAAACTATGTTTTATAGGATTTGTATAAATAGATATCATCTCTATTTCATTTTCATCATAGCTCTCCCATTGTGAGAAGAGTACATTGGCTAAAATTTTCGCTATACTTGAGAAGTTTTGGTATCTTTCTCTCTATTGAAAATGTTTTTTGGTATATCTCTTGATGAATGGAAAAGTTAAGGTGGTGTGTACATCTTGGAGACTCTTGTTCTTGCTTATGGATGGTTTTTCTTGGTGAAACTAGGGTTTGATCTTGCAACTCTCTTGGTCTTGGTAAGGAAAATATGTATTCTTCTTGCTCATTTCAAGATATTGTTGGTTAAAAATATAGGAGTATAAGTTAATACACCCTCCATCAAGATCTCTTTATTTTCTAGTTTACAAGTATTTTCTTGCAAGGTATCTTGAAGGAGTACAAGGGTGTACACCCTCCTTGATCTACCTTGAGTTTTGTTTACATGCCCTAACGAATAAGAGGGTTTACACCCCTAGGGATATTGTTTATATAACTTGTGTTTTAAAGACTCCATTCACCCATTTTTCAAAGGCACTAATCTGAAGTTTGCATTGGAGAAAGAAATTGTTTTCCTTGGTAAACATGATTTAGTGAGATATTGATCTTGTTCAAGTTGGAAACTTTTCTACATGTTAAGAGTTTTTCAAAGCCACTAAGTCATCTTGATTGGATTGGTATTATTAGAGATATAACGAATTAAAATATACAACCATCAGGGATGCATAAAATCATTCTTTTACTTACTTATAACTCACATTTCAACCGTCAAACGTTGCTAATAATTTACCCCTACCATCTACTAGTCTTAGTGCATCCTTTGGGTGGATTACTTTTGATAATTGGTGGATAATTTTTCTTCTATAATTTTTTTTTTCTATATCCATAAGGCTACAAATATATCTCTGCAATACTTGTCCATATTATCCTTACATTGATTCTAAAGTCTTACTCTTTTATACTCAAGTTGTACTTGTGTTTACTAGCTTATCTCTTGCATCATTTACGTGATTTTTAACATCTTATCTAGCAAATTATTAATTGTTTCTTTTTAATATATATCTCTTTTGAATGATGAAAATAGGGATAACAAGATTAACTTGATTTTCCACTTAACATATAGCTTATACATTTGGATTTTCTTGTGTTTGAGGAAGGTACACACACTTTCCGCAGGTACTCAAAGACTTGGCAACCTTAAAACACTTTCGAGACATGTCATCAAATCCATATTCCACTTAGAAACCTGAACTATAGGGGAATTCATTTCATCATCCCACTTTTCATATCATCTCCCCCTAGGGTCACCTGAGATTCCCCCCTTGAGGTGATCATCTCACCTCTAAAGTGATAGGAATACCTATCTAAGGTGACAATGGGTAGGTTTTCTCCTATTTGTCTCCATATTATTGTTTGGGTCGAGATTTTCCTAACCTAAAACCCATGCGATAACAATGTTAACAAAAATGCATGCATGTTCCTATTCCTAATAATGCATGGATGATTTTTAGGAACACACTCCCATTCCTAAAGCATGCTTGTGTTATTTTGATTTCAATTTTTTAGGAACGTGCACACATTCCTAAACAAGTGTTTCTCAAGAGAAAATGCACGTTCTTGAGAACACACACACACATTCTTGGGAACATGCCTACGTGGCTCACTAAGTGGAGTTTCGGGGTTTTTTGAACATTTCACATCAGGAACATGTACACGCATTCCTGCGAGTGTGATTTCCTGGAAATGTGCATGTATTCATGCGGGTGCACATTCCTAATCACCCCATTTCCACTTTATCATCCACCAACTTCGGGAACTCATCCTTAAGGTATATCGGCTGTGATGGAAAAGAGTTAGGAAAGAGAAGATAAATTATCTTAAGCTCCATAGTATATGAACTAAGGGATAAGAATGAAGGCCTAGGTTTTTATGGTAGAGAGGAAAAGGCCAGGGACACCAAGATCACATTTTTAAAGGAAACATATATGGAATATATGTCTTTGTCATTAGAAGAGACGAGATTAGAAAATGAATATGGAATAACACTACCATTCCTTCCTTCTTGAGGTGGAATGAGGAAGGAAAATTATAAGAGAAGTTCAAAGACTCAACCTACACCAACACTTAGAAGGAGTACCAAGCCAATCAGCCAAAGAGTAAGAGGTATCTATCAATTAAGACACTCGTAATTTTTCATTTCTACAATAAGAAAGGCCATAGAGCTTCTAGTTGTTGGTATGTCAAACTTTGTTTCTTTTGTAAATAGAATTTGTCAAACTATGTTTTTTTTGTACGAAGAAAGACCATTTTGAGGATTTTTGTTGGGAGAAGAAAGACACATGCCATGAACCTAAATGTTTTCAAAGAAATAATGATCCAGATGGATGCCAGTGGCCTCCCACCATTCCAGCTGGCTCATTTTGGCAGTTTTGGCAGTTTTTTTTCTAGTTTTCGGGTCCCCAACTTCTGTGGTCATTTTGAGGCCCTAAATAGTGTTTTTAGGGATCACCACAATCAAATTGTGGTTAATGTCAGATTATGATGACAAAAAGTTTAGTCCTTGGATATACCTTTCCAACGGGATATCGTGCACCTAAAATGAAGATCGTATGCAAAAGTTATGACCCCGTGAAGTTGATGTACTAACTTACCCCAACGAGGCCCACATGACTTTTGGCACTTCATATCCTAGTGTTAGGTTTTTGGATGTCTAGGGTTTTGGAATTACTATTTATTGTAAAAATGATTTGAGATCCTCATTGTAACCATCTTCTTGTGAATGAGCTCAACCATCGCATCTCTTCTCATAGATAAGCCACCACCATTATAGCAAGCTTGTTTTCCATTGCATTTTACAATTTCAGCACATTTTATTATTGAATAGAAACTAGTTTTGTTGTATCTTTGTTATTCTATCTCTATTATCCATGTGTTTATATATTAATAATAATATTATTCTATATTCATTCCATTCTTCTCATAAAATCCAGATCAGTGGTATCAGAGCGGTCTCCTCCTTGTCGTTCTTAATGCATGTCCGCGACGAGGTTAGGGTACAAAGAATTGGGTCTTGAGCTTGTTTCTATTGAGGAAAAAATCTATCGCGCACCCAAGTGACCTCTCATGGTGGGAGAAAATAGATATGATGGGATAGGAGATCCTTTCAAAATGTTTCTCGAGGAATCCCTCACGCAACAGAGGAACGAAATGATGGATAGTTTTTCACAAATCCTTCGGCAACTACCAACATGTGATGCATCTTCCTCAAGCGGAGGCGTCACCCTATTCAAGGTACAAATCAAATTTGATATTCCCATATTTTAAGGTCAAATAGACATAGATGTTATAGACAAATGGTTGAATCTATTAGAAGGGTATTTTTCTATCCATAACTTTTAGAATAAAGAAAATATTACATTTACGCTCCTCAAAGTTGTTCCCCATATCAAAGATTGGTGGGAGAATTTATGTGAGAAAAAGAAAACAGAGGAACCCTCATTATTTACAGTTGCGGTCACCTGGGAGTCCTTCAGGGATGCTATCAAGGAACAATATTACCCTATCGGAAGTTATGACGATGTGTATACAAAATGAACCACACCGCGACATGAAAGAGACCAAGAAATTACAAAGTTCACAAATATGTTCCATACCTTGCGCACCAAGATGGGTATCAAAGATTCTGAGTGACATATTGTGCTCAAGTATGGTGGAAGTTTGCATAGATACATCAAAGCTGAAATGGATTTTTTGGACATCTCGTCATTGGGCGCGACCTATCGATATGCCATCAAAATCAAGCAAAAAATTAAACAAAAGATGTGGAAATTTGGTCTTGGGAACCCCTCACATCAAAAGAAAGTAAAGGGAATACCCAACTTGTAGAACAAAGGAAAGAGAAAATATGGGCAGCCTCGGGACAACTAGTCTAAGCCACAAGAAAAGAAGGACACCATAAATACAACGAAAGATATCGGTAAGTGGTGTGACTTCCATAAGAGCCCCTGGCATAACATTGTTGATTCCCGCTCAAAGAAATCATTGGTCGCTGAGGTGAAAGATTTTGAATCAGATGCAAGTTATGAATTTGATTCAGAACCAGAAATGGGGAGGTAGATCATTGACATAGAACCTAGTGCCACCATTGCCACCACCAAGGTCTACCCCGACGAACCAGACGAGCCAGAAGAAGGAGAGCGCTTCTTTCATTCACAAATGTGGGTAAAAGGCACCTCGTTGCACTTTATCGTTGATAGAGGTAGCAAGAAGAACCTCATCTCATAATAGGTCATCAAGTGGTTATCCCTTCTGATAATGCCACACCTGCAACCCTACACCATTGGATGGCTCCACCAAGGAAGTGATCTTTGTGTCATCCAACAGTGTCGCTTATCATATGACATCAAGCCCTTCAAAGAGGAGGTATTGTGTGATGTTTCTCCTATAGAATTTTGTAATGTTCTTTTGGTACAACCTTATTTATGGGAACGTCATGCTATATATGAGTCTATGCCTCGCAGTGTTATTATTACTTTGAACAGGAAATTATATAGGATACCCAAGGCAGTCCCACCTAGTGCTATTTCCTTGATCTCTTCCAAGAAATGTAGGAAGGTCATCTCTTAGATCGAGAATTTATCTTCTTTGTGATTCGCTCCCAGAGCAAGTGAAAGATTTCAGCCACATGCAGGGCCTCTGTGACCAACCTCTCCACACAATAGAAGCAAGTGGACTAGGTCATGGTAGAATACAAAGATATATTCTCCTCAACTATCGGGGTACCTATCCACTATAAGGTCAAGCATCCCATCGATCTGACCCTCGACGCATCGTTGCCCAATGGATCAGTCTACCGTCAATATTTTTTATATAATGAGGAGATCAAGTGACAAATCCAAGAATTTATTCATAAGGGGCACATATGTCCCAGCTCATCTCCTTGTGGGAGCCCAATCATGTTGGTGCAGAAGAAAGACGGGACCTGGTGACTCTGCATTGATTACCGGGCTCTGAATAAAATTGCAGTCAGGAACCGGTACCCGATTCCCTGAATCGACGATCTCCTTGATCATCTTAAGGGGGGAAATACTTCAATAATATTGATCTGAAGTCTAGCTACCACCAGGTCCTCATAGAACAATCATATGTATGGAATACCACCTTCAAGTCAAAAGAAGGTCTTTTTGAATGGTTGGTCATGCCCTTTGGTTTGAAAAATGCTCCAACAAATATCATGAGGATGATGAACATCCTGCGAACTTTCACCAACACTTTTGTAGTGGTGTATCTGGATGACATCCTCATATACAACAAGACTTGGACGGAACACTTGCAACATATTCAACAGGTTCTGCACACCCTACGACAACAAAAGCTATATGCCAACTTGGAAAAGTTCTCCTTTGGCATGGAAAGGGTCCAGTATCTAGGATACATTGTGGATCAACATGGTTTGCATGTGGATCCAGCCAAGAACCAGGTCATCCATGAATGACCAATCCCAACCACACTCACTGAGTTTCAGAGCTTCTTAGGCCTTGCCAATTTCTATTGTAGGTTCGTGTTGGGATTCTCCCATATTTCTTGGGCCCTCAGCCAAGTAACCAAGGGTGGTGGTAAGGAAACATTTGTGTGGGGCCTATCCCAACAACAACCGTTCAATGATTTAAACCAGTTCTTGTGCTCAACCCCAATACTTTCATTACTGGACCTGCAACAACCCTTTTGAAATTGTGACAAAATTCTTTGGACTATGCTATGGGCGCAGTTCTCACTCAACGTGTCCACCCTGTGGCTTATCATAGTGAGACACTATCAGATGTTTTCCATAAGTACCCTAATTGTGACAAAGAAATTTACTCCATTGTGAAAGCCTGCCACTAGTGGAGACATTACATTCTCGGGAAGGAGACAGTCATCCATACGGATCATAAGCCACTGCAGTTCATGCAGACATAAGGAAAATTGCATAATGACCGCCATCATAAGTGGTCCACATAATTACAGTAGTTCCACCTCAACATCAAGTATAAAATAGGAAGTACCAATTGAGTCACTGATTTCCTCAACTGACCTCCATTCGTGGCACTCACCACAGTGATAGACTCTTGTGGCCATGAGACCTCTGGATGGGCCAACCTCTATGAGATAGAACCTGACTTCACCACCACATACCAAATGTTGGGCTCAAACTCAGTTGTCACTAATTTCCATCTTTAGGATGGGCTCTTTTGCTGACTAGGTCATCTATGCGTTCCATCAAGAGAATGAGAAAAGTTGATTTGGGAAGCTCAGTACAGTCGGGTGGCATGACACTTCGATGTCGAAAAGATAGTGGCAGTGCTGCAGAAACATTTCCACTAGCTGAAAATTCGACAGGATGTCAACAAGTATATCGGATCATGCACTGCATGCGTTATTGCCAAAACGACCACTAAGAAGCAGGGACTATACACCCCTCTTCCTACTCCTGACAAGCCATGGGAATCCATCTCAATGTTTTGAAATATTGTGTAAATGCAAATAATATTTTTATCCCCTTTTGTGGATAAAGGAAAAGATAAAATATATTTATTATTGATTTATTATTCATTAGATCAATTCCCTTTTGTGGATTGATCATGTCGAGCATTGTAATTGACAAAATCCCCTTTTGCGGATTGGTAAAACCCTAATTGTAATATGCAAATTAAGAAGTCTCCCCCCAAACAAATTAAAGTGGTTCTAACCACCCAGAAAGACAAGTTGGCCCTGCCAGTGAAGAGACATCTCCTTTCAACACTTTCCAGCTTGTATAAATAAAGGAAGCCAACCAGTCATTTGTTCACTCACTCAGATCACTCATCTAGTGCACAAGTATTGAAGGAAGTTGCAGCTACCAGTTGTCGGAAGAAGGAATAGACAAAGAAGCATTGCTTGGGAGAGGATATTCTTTAGTGTTTGGTTTATTGGCTTGGCATTGTATTGGCTATCTATATTAAGGAAGTTTTTGTTGGGTTTTCTTCCCCATGAGGGTTTCCTAGGATAAATGTTGTGTATCTTGTGATTGTGTTTCTCTCAGTGATCTTATATATGCTATGGTTATCTAGTAAATTGAAAATTAACCTAATAACAGCTTAAAATTTAACATGGTATCGGAGCTAAGTTGAAGAGAGAATCTTTCATAGGAAAAAGAAAAACATCACTGTTGTCGGACAAGAAAAATAGGGTTTTTTATTAAAGAGGAATTTCAACCCAAATATCATATAGAAAAGTGTTCCCTAGCCTAAGGAACTCATTGGCACTTTCAACGCACCTTTTTCAGTGGATAGAACTCCTGGAAAGTGAAACCTTAGTTTTCACCAGTACCAGAAGTACCAGAAAACCAGAAGCACTAGTCTAGAAATCCGTTGTTCAAGTTTGAAGGGGAAAAATTTGGATTTTCTGAAATCTAACCACACCAAGCTACTCACCTTAGACAAGCACACCTCCTGGAAAGTTCAAAATTCAATTCTGAGCATTTTCAATTTTTGGTCATTTTCCTAGGTCTAGGTAAAAGATGTTTGCAAGCACTAAGCTTGTTGATGAGCTAGAAGGTGTGGAAAACTTCCATTCCTGGAAGTATAGGATTTCACTCATTCTTGAAGTGAATGACCTAGCAATATTCATTAAATAGAATGTAACATAACCCACCGATGCTACAGTTAAATCACAACACCAAAAATACACAGTTAGGGCCAATAGAAGCATTGTAGATTCTATCAAAGATCACTTGATTCCTCAAGTGGCCTCAAAGAAGAATCCAAAAGAAATGCTTGATGTTGTAACCCGATTACATGAAGGAAGGAACATTAATCAGAAGATGAATCTAAGAACTCGACTCAAGAATACAAGGATGCAGAAAGGAGAAACAATTCAGGAATACTTCTCCAGGATATCACAATTCAAAGAACAACTAGAAGCTAACTCTATAACAATTCCAGATAAGAAGAAATATGTTTCAAGAATTAGATTCTACAACTGTCAAAATTTGGGACACTTTTCCTATGACTGTCCTCAAGGAAAAGGGAAAATAAAGCATCAAGCACATGTGGCAGAGGAAGAGGAATCTCCTCCCTCAAAGAAAGATTTAGTAGAAATTGAGAAATATGTACTTTAAGTTGAAGACAGTTGATCTGAAGAAAGATAGCAAATGGTGGAGTCTGTGGAGCCTCCCCACACAAAAACAAAAGATAAGTATTCATGTTTATTTTTAGTATCTTGTTTACTTTAATACGTTATCATTACAAGTTAGATTTTTGTGAGAATGTTAATTAACCTCGTTTTATTTCAGTGTCTATGCAGACTTATCAAAGAAGAGGATAAAGAAAGAGATAAAATATTTATTTCAGGTATGATCACTCATGAGAGTGACAAAGGTATGTGTTTAGCTATGATAGTAAGGGAAAATTTGGTAATTTCATAGCTAGAGTGAAAAAGAGTTCAAAAGTCTTATTCATGATTAGGGTTTTAGATGTGTACATGGTTGAACAAGTTTTTCTTAAAAGAAAAGGGATGTGTAGTACTCTAATAGAAATCATGATATAGTTTTATTTGATTATTGCTTATTGTTACTGATTGATTGGCTAAGTGACATATCTTAGAAAGCATAGTGTAAGTAAGTTTACAGGGCCTGGAAGAAAGAACTTGTGCCTTTATTTCCATAAGTTAGACAACATGAGAAGGACTTATGATATGGTGACACTCAGTAAAGACCAGATAATATCTTGTATTTATATAGGAGCAGGAGGATCCTAAAGATGCAAAACAAAAATGCTCAAGATGAAGAGAAAGATGGATACTTAGATATAGTTGATGAGATGCAGGTAATTGTAGGTTGTTCCAATATCGTTATTATAGATGCAAAGGGAACAGGTTGACCTAGTATGAATTTAGAAAGAAAGAAATGTTCAAAATCAAGAAGGCACCCAGGATAATATAGAAGAAAACTTCAAGGATGATGATTGGAAGCCCTTAGTTTGGTGCAAGAGGGAGTTATGTCTCTGAGTTCGAAATGGAGGATCATGATTTGGTGTAGTTAGGAAAGCAGATGGATGGTTCGTAGATATTTTTATCAAGATGAAATTTATCCAGTAGATGGATGGTGCCCAACAGATGGGTAGCATGATATTATACCATTGAAAGATTTTGGACCACAAGGTATTTTTTCAGATCCCATAGCTAGACCTTCGTAGAAAAGAGAAGAGACCTTCATAGAGAAGGAATGAGTAATCCCATAGGTAGACCTTCATAGAGAAGGATAAAGAGAAGAGACCTTCATAGAAAAGGAAGAGACCTCCGTAGAGAAGGGGAATGAGAATTTTTCCAAGATTGGCCTATGTCCAAGTTTTGAGTTTTGGATACTCTAGGGAGATGCTAGAATACCCTCGTAGAGAGGGGTGTGACCACCCTCATAGAAAGGAGTGTGGATTTTTTCCAAGGGGAAGCGAGTATATACTCTCCTCTGGCAAAGATTGAGTAGCCTGGAACAAAATCCTTGACCATGTTGAATGGTTAGTTGGCTCTTGAGGTTTGTGTCATGATCCTTCTTTTCCATTGCATTTTACAGTTTCAACACATTTTCTTATTGAATAGAAACCCGTTTTACTGTATCTCTGTTATCCGTGTGTTTCTATGTTAATAATAATAATAATCTGCATTAATTTCATTCTTCTCATAAAATCCGGATCAAAGAATGGCTAGAATACTTTCCCAAGACAACAATGAATCTATAGGAATATTGAGATTCATCCCATTAACCACACCATCAAACAAAAAATGTGGAGAGTAAATATTAAAGGGGGTGAAGAGTTCCCTTCCTTGGTAGCTCAAGGAGAATAAATAATGTGTATGTATATTTGCAGTATCACAAGATGTTATCCTCACCAACAAAGTAAGTAGTTGTTGGGTGGAAATAGGATATAGTGGAGAAGTATCTCAAGCATGGGATGATGTTTGATTCATTGC
Source organism: Picea sitchensis (assembly GCA_010110895.2). Taxonomy (NCBI): domain Eukaryota; kingdom Viridiplantae; phylum Streptophyta; class Pinopsida; order Pinales; family Pinaceae; genus Picea; species Picea sitchensis. Next base: position 22,851 of record SNQJ01S0083787.1, read on the forward strand.
AATTTGGTTGAAGATTGACAGGTTAACAAGTGAACTAGCTTTCCAACGAGTGAACAATTGGAGGAGTTGAGTGGTAAATGGATGTTGGACACAATATCATATTTATTCATTATTTTTAATAGCTATATCACTTCAACATAACATATTCACTAATGAGTCTTTATTCGAGGAATGGATATTGTATCATGTAGATGTTGTGGGCATTCTTTAAATTTGGTAAAGATGCAATGGATAGAAGAATTAAAATTCCATGATTAAAGAGAATGTTCAACATATGGAAGAAAGGATAAATGGAAAACAAGGAAATCATTTGAATCTAGTTTGGATACAATAGAGGGTACTTCCAAAGAGATAAATTGAAATTGCTCTAAGTTTGGGGTTGAATGTTCCAATAGATAGAGCATGAACTCAACATTTAATGTCTCTTACAACCAACATGTAGGTGCATGTAAGATTGCATTCAATGCATCCTAATCCTTGTCCATGGTGATAGATAGTGAAAGGATGAAGCATTTACACACTACTTGAACATAGATGTATATGTATTTTGTTGAGTAGAGGAATGGAGTAATTCTAATGGGTGAATTAGTAGAGGAATGGAGTAATTCTAATGGGTGAATTGCAAAATCTAAAGATTGGATATTTTGATGTTGACATCAGATATTTTTTTTCCATTTAGGGAAATCAATTGATCCTAGAAAAAGAGGGTATACCACACTTCCTTTAGTGGGGTTACTGTGTGATAGAATAATTGTCGGGATCTCATTAAACAAGTACATAATATAATTTAACTTGGCTTCATTGACTACCAAGATAGATCATCTCCAAGTATAAGAATGAAAGAAACTAGCATGCTAAAGATAGGAATGATTTGTGATTGAAGAGTTTGGATAAGAATATTTCTCGAAGATTAGCCTTAGTGAAGCCACGAGCGAAAGCTAGAGTGAGAGTGAGACCCATGATTGGTTTCCTAGAATATTTTGAAGACCAAAAAACCTCAATGAGGATGTGTGATACATAAAAAAACTGGTTGTAACTAGAAGTGCAATTAGACAATTAATCAATGTTACATAAAATATAAAAGGACAATGCAAATTCTAAGAAAAAATAAATACATGAAAGAAAATGAAAACATAATTAAATGTAAAAGAAAAGGGAAATAGAAGAGAAAAAAAGAGAGGAATGAGAAATGAAAGGTGAGTCTCTTAGCCCTCCTATCAACTTCCATCTCTTCTATATTTTCTTGTGACTAGAATCTTAAAGGGTCCTCTTGGGGCTAGGGAGATAGAAGGAAAACATTGATCCATGAAGAAAATGTTGAATGGCCAAAGAACCATAAACTACATTGTAATTGGAGATTGTCGAAATGAAGATTCAACAACTATTCCAAGATAGTTTTCCTATTTAGATTTTGACTGTAAAATCTCTACATCTTATAGTGTGTTTTCATTGCAATGAAATGATTTCAGTTTTGTATCATTGTATTTATACTTAATTGTAGTAATTATCTACTCACGTACACAATACATATTCACTCCTCTATAGATTTTCAAACACATTAAATGAATAGATCCCAACATTTTCTATAATGATTAATTTCTATAACATCTAAAATGTGGCAGATCACTCTATTAGAATTGTAGTTGTGTTGTGCATTACAAGTGACAAGTTGTGTTTTGATATTACTGCAAATAATTGGATAATTACAACAAATAGCACGCTTATTCCATTCATATATTTTTCCAAAGGCTATTGATTGATGAGATAAAAGAGATATTACGACACTTGCATTTTCCCAGCTCAATTTCCATTCTAAGTTCCTTGTAATCAACTATTTTTCCTCTTAACAAACCATTGGGAGATAAATACGGCCGTAAAGGGAAATTGATAGAGCCGTACGATTTCATGTTATTTCTTGGTACTGTATGGAAGGTGAATTGAGCCATCCATAATCCCAATCTATTGGAAACATGCCAACCAATTTCCCATGCAGTCACATGCACATGCATATCAACTATATTAAGAATGTGCATGCATACAGTCTTTTGTGAACAATTTGTGTAACTGGTGGATCTAATTAGAATCAGCTTGTCTAACTATTTGAGAGATGTTATATATACGAGCATACCCATAAAGGTAAGAGTGAAATGTGTGTAGAGTGTGTTATCAAGACGCAATAATGTGGAGTATGGTGTGTGCGTAGAGAGGAGAGGATGGTTGTATTCCTGGGTTGGCTATTGTAATTCTCCCTTCAATAATATGAATATCGATTATCATTGCCCCGTGGTTTTTTTCTCGTACTGGGTTTCCACATAAATCATTGTGTCAATTGTGTGATTGATGTTCTTAGTTTAATCTTGCTTGCTTATTCTCTGGTTTTATTCTCTTTTTTTCTTTCGTTGCCCAATAAGTGGTATCAAAGCAGGTAGAGTAGGTGTCACAGGTGACCCAAGGAGAATTGTGTGCAGGTTTCTTGTGAGCGCAAGAACCTTTGGATGTGTTTTTGGCACATAAAGACAAGAAGACCACAGTAATGAAAAACCCAGAGATTTTATAAGAACAAAGGGCATGATCGAGTGAGTTTTAGGCCATCGACGCTCCCTAGGCAGTGTTAGAGGTGCGTCGACGCTCCAACACTTAAAGAATAAAGATTTTCCCCACATCGACACACTCGGTTCATGCACCACAGAGCACCAAAAAATTGACGCTCCCTTTCCACACTCACAGAGCGCTATCATCAAACAATGCATGCCCCCCGAAGGTGTACAAGAGCGTTGATCTAAAAAATAACGCTAAATTCAAGTTTTTTATGGTATGAAGTTTGAACCAAAATTTGAAGGGTTTTTGTCTTATTCAAAATAAGACATGGTCGTGACCTTTGCTCCTTGTCTTATTATGAAGAATCATTTATTAAATCATGGAGGTAAGCTTTGATAAAAGGTGACTTTATTTTTATAATAAAAGGTAAAAGGGTGGTTTAATAAAAGGTGAGTTCGAACTTCTATGTTTGGTAAAAAGGTTTTTGAGGTATCAAATATATTTTTTAAAAACCTTTTTATTAAATATTTTTGGGTTTATACCATTATTCCTCCACATTTAAAAAGGCTCAGTTTCATAAGGAGTGGTTTTGGAGTTTTGTGCCAATGGCGAGAGTGAAGAGTTCTAAGTTTGAGGTGGATAAATTCAACTGTAAGAATATCTTTGCGCTATGGAATCCCAAGATACGAGATCTTCTTGAGAAAAAAGTATTGCAAAAGGCATTGGCTAGAAATACAAAGAAACTGGTAAGCATGACAGATGAGGAATGGGGAGATCTGGATGCAAGAGCCCTCAATAACATTCGTTTATGTCTGGAAAATGAAGTGTTGTTTAACACCGTTGAAGAGGAGACAAAAACATGTTTGTGAAATAGACTGGAGAGTCTTTATATGACAAAGTCCTTGACGAACATAATCTTCTTGAAGAAGAAGTTGTACAACTTGCAGATGAAAGAAGGTACAAAAATTGATGGTCACTTACATGTTTTCAATACTCTGATTTGTCAATTATCTAGTATGGACATAACGTACGAAGATGATGACAAGGAAGTTACACTATTGTGTTCATTTCCAGAGTCCTGGGATCATTTGGTCACATCTATGTGGTTTATCTCAATATATTCCATTGATTATGAAACTATTGTGGGAGCTTTGTTGTCTGAGGAGATAAGGAGAATATCTAGTAAATAAACCTCAACAATAGAAGCAATGGTGGTCAGAGGTCGATCTACAGAAAGAGGGAAAAATCAGAGAGGTACATCAAGTTTTAAGTCAAAAGGAAAGAAGAGTAAGAAAAAATGTTGGTTCTGTGGAAAATCTGGGCATCTCAAGAAGGATTGCTGGAAAAGACAGAATGCATCCAAAAAGGACTCCACAAAACAAGCAAAGGAAGATAATTTATCTGAAACAAGTTCATGTTCTAGTTCAGGTATGATTGACGAGGTATTGTATAATTGTGGTGTTTCACATCAACATCAACATTGGTTGTTATATTCGGGTGCATCCATCCACATGTGTCTTCATAGAAATTGGTTCTCAACTTACCAATCTATTGATGATGGTGTTATTTTTATGGGAAATGTTTTTTCTTGTAAAATTGTTGGAGTTGGTAGCATCTAGATTAAAATGAATGATGGTTATGTAAGAACATTAACACATGTAAGGCATGTACCCGAACTTAGAAAGAAAGTGGTATCTTTGGAAGTTCTAGATTATGTTGGTTACATGTGTACAACTCAAGGTGGAGTATTGAAGGTATCCAAAGGTATCTTAGTAGTCATGAAGGAAAAGAGGATCGAGAACCTTTATCAGCTTGAAGGAAGAACATAAGTATATCAATAAGTGGTAGCATTTGAAGATGCAAGTGACTCTGTTCATTTATGGCATCAGTGTTTGGGTCATATGAGAGAGAAAATGGCTTAAGGTACATGTTGATCGTAAGTCACTTCCAAGTTTAAAGTTTCTGAATTTGAATTTCTGCAAGTACTCTGTTTTTGGAAAACAGTGTAGACAAAAGTTTAAAAAAGGAAGGCATATAAGCAAAGGTATCCTATATTACATTCATTCAGATGTTTGGGGACCATCCCCTACGGTTTATTTTGGGGGATCGACATATTTTGTGACATTTATAGATGATTACTCTAGAAAGGTTTGTGTCTATTTACTTAAAAGAAAATTTGATGTATTTAATACTTTTAAGCAATTGATAGCTTTGGTTGGAAATAGCACTGAAAGGTCAATAAAGTGTTTAGGAATAGATAATGGAGGTGATTTCACATTTGTGGAATTTGAAAACTATTGCAAGGAAGTTGGGATCAAAATACATAAGACCATGGTTTATACTCCTCAACAAAATGGTATTGTTGAATGCATGAATATGACTCGTTTAGAGAGAGCAAGGAGCATGCTCGATAATTCCAAGTTGCAGCAGGAATTGTGGGCAGAAGAAGTTCTTACAACGTGCTATCTGATCAATTGGTCACCATCAATTGCAATAAACTATAAGATTCCAGAAGAGGTATGAACAAGTCATTCATGTGATTATTCAAATCTGAGAATATGTGGTTGTGATGCTTATGCTCTTATTTCTAAAGATCAACATTCTAAGTTAGATCCTAGATCGAAGAAATATGTATTTTTTGGTTATGGTGATGGAGTTAAGGGGTAGAGATTGTGGGATCCTACTTCCCACAAGATCATCATTAGTAGAGATGTAGTACTTGATAAAACCTCACTCTTAAAATAAGAACTGGTAGATGTTGAAGTGAGACAAGAACATGTATCACAAGTACAGCAAATTCAGTTGGAAACTCATCCATTTTCAGAAAGGGGGGAGTATGAAGAAGTTCTAGAAGAAGAAGATGAATATGCAAAAAATATCCAGGAAACTGAAGATATGCCTCAACCATCTCTAAGGAGATCTACATGGGTTAGGAATCCTCCTACAAGGTATGACGATTATGTTTCATCTGTGGCTTTGGTTTCTATTGATGGAGAACCTAGTTGTTATCATGAAGCAATTAAGGTATCTGAAAATTCTCAATGGAAGAAAGCTATGAAAGAAGAAATGGATGCCTTAGAGAGGAATAAAACATGGGACCTGGTAGAAATTCCAAAGGACAAGAAGGTTTTCGGCTACAAGTGGGTCTACAAACTGAAAAAGGGTGCTGATGATAAAGTTGAAAGGTATAAAGAAAGACTGGTAGAAAAAGGGTATTCTCAAAAGGAAGCTATTGATTTTCATAAATATTTCAACCAGTTGTGAAGCTTGTTTCAGTTTGTGTTGTGTTAACACTAGTTTCTTTACTTGATCTTGAGATAGAGTATATAGACGTTAAAACAATGTTTCTACATGGATATTTAGATGAGGATATATATATATGGAACAACTAGAATGGTTTGTTCAGTATCAAAATAAGAGGTTTGTTTGTAAACTCAAGAAGTCATTGTATGGCCTGAGACAGTCTCCCAGACAATGGTACAAGAAGTTTGATTCCTTCATGGCAAGCCTAAATTTTACAATAAGTGAATATGATCAATGTGTTTACCTTAAAAAATTGGAAAATGGCATGTTCATTATTTTGGTGTTATATGTTGAAGATATGATTGTGGCAAGCAAAAGTATGGTCGAAAGCAACATGTTAAAGGCATCGTTGGATAGGGTGTTTGATATGAAGGATCTAGGAGCAACAAAACAAATCTTAGGCATGGAGATACACATAGACAAGAAAAAATGGTAAGTTGTGGTTATCACAACAAAAGTATGTGGAGAAAATACTTATGAGATTCAATATGAATGATGTGAGATCCATACAAATCCCCCTGGCTTCCCATTTCAACCTTTCTTCAGGTTTATGTCCTAGTAATGACGAAGAAAAGTATTATATGTGTCGTGTACCATATGCTAATGTAGTGGGAAGTTTGATGTATACGATGGTGAGTACTAGAACATATATTTCACATGTAGTTGGTGTTGTCAATAGATACATGGAAAATCTAGGTAAAGAGCATTGGGAAACAATGAAATAGGTGTTTCAGTATCTTAGAGGAACACGCAGTTATTCTATCACCTATGAAGGTTCCAGTGATTCAGTTTGTGGTTATGTAGATTCATATTTTGCAAGTGAATTGGACAAAAGGAGATCCACTTCAGGATATGTCTTTACTCTTGCAGGATGACCTATTAGTTGGATGTCAAAGCTTCAAAATGTAGTTTCTTTATCCACTATTGAGGCAGAATATATGGCTACTTCACATACATGCAAGGAGGAAATTTGGTTAAAAGGTTTGTTGGGTGAGTTTGGAAGGATGCAGGACAAGGTGAAAGTATTTTGAGATAGTCAAAGTGCTATTCATTTGGCAAGCAATCCAACTTATCACAGTAAGACGAAGCGTATTTCTATCAAATACCATTTTGTAAGACAAGTGGTTGATGAAGGGGGAGTGGCTCTGGAAAATGTCCATACAAAAGTGAATTCTGCAGACATGTTTATGAAACCAGTTTTGTTAGAGAACTTGCGATGGTGTTTGTATTTTCTTGGCTTGTAGAAAAGGTGATGAATTAATTTGGGGTATGATATCAGGTAAATTGTGGTCAAGGTGGAGATTGTTGGAAACATGCCAACCAATTTTCCATGCAGTCACATGCACATGCATATCAACTATATTAAGAATGTGCATGCATGCACTCTTTTGTGAACAGTTTGTGTAACTGGTGGATCTAATTATAATCAGTGTGTCTAATTGTTTGAGACATGTTATATATACGAGCATACCCATAAAGGTGAGAGTGCAATGTGTGTAGAAAGAGATTTTAATGGTAGGTCAGGGGTTTGTCAGTGGGTCTACTCCATTATCATACAGATCCCAACTAAAGGCACCATAACTACTCTCGAATCCTAAAACCAGAAAGGATGGAATCCAAGCCAAAACCCCAATGGTCGCTTTACCATGCCGAGTCTCTGTTCCACACTAGTGTATTTTAACTGGTTGCTTATGTGCTTACATAGAGAAATGAGCTATATAATCAATCTTGAGTTAAAAGTGTAAAGAACAGATTTCATTTACGGGTGATCCATATTGGTGAAGCCGTGAGTGCTATAACTCCTAAGTTTACGGATCAAAGCATTTGATATCTACATAAATTGTAATAATTTTTGTTCTAATATTACATTTAAAATAGTTTCATTGTTGTTTTAGTTCTTTCCTTTATTGCATGAGCGATACACCTTGTATTTTCAAGGATTATTTTACATATACAATAATCATATTCTCATTTACATGCAATTTATGTTTTCACTAACTACTTTACATATGATTGTTATAATAATCATATTTTCATTTACATATACAAAATCATATTTTAAAAAACATGATAATATCAAAACTATTGTGATATGATATATTTCTTTGAACTAAGATGGTAATGAAAGCATTTTATATCATCTACAAATATGTAAATATAAATATGATTGTTATAATAATCATATTTTCATTTACATATACAAAGTCATATTTTAGAAAACATGATAATATCAAAACTATTGTGATTTGATATATTTCTTTGAACTTTTATATTTACATATTTGTAGATGATATAAAATGCTTTCATTACCATCTTAGTTCTTTCATTTGTTGTGTTGCTTATGAACTATAATCTTAATGTTATTTTTTTAAAGGATTGTTGTGTTGCTTATGAACTATAATCTTAATGTTATTTTTTTAAAGGAATTATTGTATGGGTAAAATAATCATATAATATCAAAACTGGTTATCCATGTATTTTATCAAAACTTGTTATCATATATTTTGTATTATGATTTGAAGTCTTTCCTTGAAGTTTGATTTATAATTTTTTGGATTTATTTATATGATATTAAGAACATTGATCTGGAAGGTTGTTATATATGTTTGTCATAAATAAGATTAATCTGCAAAATAACTAAAATTTGATTCATTTTTTAAAAATTAACAAATAATTATGTTTATATTATAATTATATAATAAGGAAAAGCGTTCCATAAATCCCTTCTATATATTTAACATTAAAAAAAAATCAACCAAACATTGATTAAATTTCATTACAAATTCATATTTATAAAATTATAACAAGTGTGCCTTTCCGATCTTTATACATTGGTAATAATTTCACTTCGAGCACTTCCAATAATCTTTTCATTTCAACCTATAATGGATTTGCCAATGCAATTAATATACAATACAAATATTGGATTCGCCACTGCAATCAATATGCAATACAAATGAAATTCAGTAACCTTATTTTTACAATACAAATGGCATGGACAGGCTTGGTTGAGTAATAAAATTTAAACATTCCCATCAATATGGAGTATATGTTAAATATAATGTAACCTCAACAGACTGACTGTACACTGCCAACTGTCCTGGCTAGATGTACTTTCTTTTCTTGATTTGCTTGAGCCTATTTAGCTCAGCTATTTTCCTTTTGCATACAACTTCTTCGTTAACTCTTCTCATTGTACTTTCTCCTTACATTCTCAATATACTGAATACTATTTCTGCTCTATTCTTTCTCTCTGCATTTCTTTCTTCACAATTTGTCATGGTATCAGAGCTTCAGCAGTAAGCCTCTTCACACAAGCTGGAGAGAAACACGATCCTCACAGTGTAGAGCTTACAAGGATCACGAGAGCACGCGACACAGACTTTTCACAAGGCTTGGAGAGTTGTCCGTAATACTCTCAAAAGATCCTCATAGGAAGCTCACGCGAGGAAGCAGAGCGCTATACGCTCAAAAGATCGAGCAAGCAGAGACCGAAGAAGGAGAAACTCTAAAGAATCGTGAACAATTTCATATTCGTCAAAGATTCACGAAGAAGAGCTGCAGGAGGCAGAAACATTTGAAGAATTCAAAGAAATTCGTTCAAATTTGTGAAAGATTGCTGCAGGAGGCAGAATCGTTTAAAGAATTTCGGGAAATATCTCTCCTCCATCAAAGATTGCAGCAGAGAACCGTAAGCTTCAAAGAACTCATGAAATTCTTTCAAATATTTGAAAGATTCATGAATTTTTCTTCCGCAGGAGAAAATCCTTGCAAAGGCAGCAAATAACACGTTAGAGGAGCCAAGAATGAGAAATCGCAGCCGTAAGATCCGTCCCGTGAAGAGATCAGAGGTGAAAATTCAGTTCAAAAGGGACGAGGAGAGCGCAGAAAAGGTGAAAGAATTATAGCCGTTGGATTTTGCGCTGAGGACCAATAGCCGTCAGATCCGCGAGAAAGTGCATGAGGCTTAGTCCTCTAGAGCGCACAGGAGAAATTTTGACTTGCGAAGTCACGAAATCGTTAGGACCGTTCATCAAGGGACACACGGCGAGATCTCGACATTTCGCTGACTCGCAGGGTGTAAAGGTCAGAAGACTGCCGTGAGAATTCATGAATTATGAAATCTCGATTCATTCTAGACCATTGGATCGAGAAAGATCATGAGTCGTCGATCTGACTCTATCACAAAATCAGGAATCAGGAGTTGGACGAGCAAAGGAGACTACACTCGAAACTCCGATACGCGAAATCCCGATTCATTATGGACCGCTGCATCGAGAAAGATCATGAGTCATCGATCTGAGTCTATCACAAAATCAAGAATCAGGAGTTGGACAAGCAAAGGAGACTGCACTCCAAACCCTGATACGTGAAATCGCGAAATCTCGAAAGGATTGTGAGCCATCCATACTCAGAGGACAGGTGGCAACATATCCAAGTGCCATCATTTCAGCATCTCGGCATTCGCGGTTTGGGTAACTCAGTGACAAGACTTCTAAAGTCACGAAGTAACGAATCACGAAATCCCGAGAGGATCTGGACCGTCAGATCATAGGAGGATCTGGATCGTTGATTGTTCAAGGTGAAATTTCGGCACTTCGCACACCGGGAGTCTGAAACACCCAGGATCGACGCAACAAAACCGCCGAAGTCCCGAAACACGAAATCTTGAAAAGACGTTCGAGAAGGAAAGGTGCCAAGATATTTCAAAATTCGGCATTTCATCCATCCAGGCGACAAGAAGTCGGGCAACTAAAGATTGGAAGTCCCGAAACGCGAAATCCCGAAAAGGCGTTTGAATAGGCGCCAGGATATTTTGAATTTTGACAAATTGAGGGACAAAGAACCGGCACAGGCATCGCTATTCTCTGAATCATGAAAATTCATTAGCGCTTTAACATTTAGGTGTGTAGTCACATTGAACGAAGACTAAGGGCCAATCCAAGGCCGTTAAGCTCTCTTCGGCATTTCGACGATCGGAAGTTGGAGAGACAAGAGTTTGGAGGACTCGTATAACGAAGTCCCGAAGTCAGAATCATGAAGCCAAAACTCACGAAATGTTGAATCGCAGAGTTCTGAAGTCCCTGCAAGAAATTAGCAGACCTGGTTTTACATGCGGGAAACAGGTAAATACAAAATTTTCTAACAATTTTTTTTTCTGTTTTGTTAAATTCTTTAAAAGATGGCGACGTCTAGCAATTTAGGACCTACTCAGGGTCCGATTCTTCTTGGAAAGAACTATGAGTTCTGGTCTCTTCAAATGAGATCGTTCTTCCAAGCACAAGAGTGTTGGGATCCAGTGGATTTTGGATATGTGGAACCAGATCTAGCAGACCTTTCCACCATGAAAAACCAGCAGAGAATTGCTCAAGCAACTCAGAGGAACAAAGAAAATAAAGCTAAATTTTGGATTCAAAATTCTGTGGATGACTCGATTTTCTAAAAAATCACAGGTGTTGGAACTTCAAAACAGGCCTGGGACATCCTTAAATCATCCTACTAAGGCAATGATAGGGTCAAACAATCAAACTGTAGACCTTGAGGATGCAATTCGAGACCTTAAGAATGACAGAGTCTGAAAATGTGGATCAGTTCATGACCAAAGTCATGGCAATCATGAACCAGATCAGATTAACTGGTGAAGCCATCACTGATCAACGCATAGTTGAGAAAGTCCTCAGAAGTTTACCAAAGAAATTCGAAATGGTTGTTACAACAATCCTTGAATCCAAGGATTTGTCACATTTTTCAACAGATGAATTAATCGGTTCTTTGGTGACACATGAGACCAGACTGCATCTCAAGGATGAGTCAATCTCCAATGCTTTCAAAATGTAATTCTCCTTCAACAGAGGGAGAGGTAGAGGGTGAAGTAGAAGTCACCAAGGAAGAGGGAGCAATCATAGTAACCCTCATTCCAGTGGAGGACACAGATAACAAAATCAGAATCAGAATTTTCAGCCTCAAAGAGGCAGAGCGAGAAGATCAAATGACAAATCAAGCATACAATGCTATTACTGCAAAAAATATGGGCACTATGAATCTGAATGCCGGAAGAAGCAGATAGATCATCTCTCAGGCATAGCA
>SNQJ01S0083787.1:34788-48298 GCA_010110895.2 Picea sitchensis
CGCTCGTCCCGAGAAAGAAGCGACGCACTTCAAAGTATGGAGATAGACTAGTATATCTCCATACCAAGGGTTCGAAGATGCGATTAGGAAAATATCTCCTTTGATAGGCGATTCTTCGGGCGTGACGTCACTAGACTCGACCGGAAGTTATGAAATAAGTTTGGCAAAGACCAACAAATTTTTGGATTTCGCAGAAACAAAATCGAAGTCAAATTCCTGGAGGATTACAATCCATCTACTGATATTTCCACCAATGACTCATCATGTCAACACATATTGAAAAGGGTTCACAACATCAATGACAATGGTCTTGCGAAGAAGAATGTAATGATGGAACCGTTGGACAACATGCACTGTTGCCAAAGCAAGCTTCTCAACATGGGAATAGTTGAGCTCCGGCTCAACCAGGCCTCGGGTTAGGTAATAAATAACATGCTCCTCGAGCAGATCATCCTCTTGAACCAAGACCATGTCGATGGTCAAATATGCAGTGGCCAAGTACAACAAGAAATATTTGTTATAATCGGGAGGCTGAAGCAGAGGGGCAGGCATAACGACGCATTTCAACACTTCAAAAGAGCGTTGAGAGGCTTCATCCCAACACAATGGGACTCCGTTTTTAAATAGACGCATAAACCCTTTAGTGATCTCGGCATAGTTAGTGTAGTTAGTGCACAGGGGAGGCAATTGAACTATCGCCTCAACCTTGAGAGGATCGACCATGATACCTCTTGTAGAAATAATGAAAACTAAGAGACGACCCGACGTCACACATAAACTGCACTTGTTAGGATTCAAATGAATCCTATAGTAGCGACATTGTTCGAAGATTAGTCGGAGGTGTGCGAGATGACTAGATCTCTTGCAAGAGTGTGATGCTAGATCATCAAGATATGCCTCGACTATATGTTTAAGGTCGTGGAAATAAAACAACATGGCCCACTGAAAAGTGGCTCCAACATTCTTCAGGCCAAAAGGCATCTTACAATATGCGAACGTGCCCCAAGGACAAATAAAATTTGTTTTATGCTAGTCTTCAGGTTTGATCTGAATATGGTTATATCCTGAAAAACTATCCATGAAATAAAATACCTTGCATCCTGCGCAATCATAGATAATCTAATCAATGAATGGGATGGGAAATTATCTTTCAAACAGGCCTTGTTCAAGTCATGGAATTCCATGCACACGCAAATTGTACCCTGTTTCTTGTTAACTGGAACGGGGTTTGACACCCATTTCGTCAACTGTGCAGGGTAGACAAAACCGACTTTAAGCGGTTTCTCTACTTCATCCTTAATTATTGTCGCTTTCCTAGGATTTACCAGACGAAGCTTCTGTCAGACTGACTTGGCCTCAAGATAAGTCGTTATTTCATTTTCGACGATTCTTAGGTCTATGCCTAGAATTTCCTTGTAAGACCAGGAAAAAACTTCGCGGAATTCCTTAAATAACTTCATATAAATTTGAATCTCTTCGGGGGAGCAATATGCTCCGATGAAAACATTCTCCACGACACTAGGGGTTCTGGAGATATCTATGGGAATAATTTAAGTAATACTCACCATATTACCCTTGGCATAAACTGTGTGTGTAGCTAGAGGATTAATAGGACAAGACCTATATCCATTTACAATCAAAACAAATTCTTCTGCCTCTATTCTTCCTAACTCCGGGCGGAAGTAATATCTATGATGGAGATCATCCCAAGGTCTATATGGCCTAGTCAATTCCTCAATAATAGCCTTGTATGAGGCCAAGACCAGGACTAAAGAATCTGTAGTGGTAAGAGAACCTTGAGCCCAAATAGGCTCGAGAATTGGATCTAACTCCTGTGCGGGAGTCAGATTGAGGTTGGTCGAAGCTGGCTGGAAAATGTTGTACGCAACTGCAGCCACAGACAAGGGCATGGCCATGCCAAAATTCCTTGTCTCTTCCATCGAAGCCGATGGGGAAGGAAGAGTACACATATTGTGAAAGTAATTCATTCAAAATGATGACATTTGAAAAATTTCATCCCTAGGCTGGTCGGAAGCAATCGATATAAGCTTGACATTTCCAGAAGGTGGTGGGTAATCGAAAGTACCCATCAATGATGGACAAAAACCAACCCCTAAGTTGACGGTGTCAGGATGAGGATTATCAATCATCAGGCCCACGGATGTCCCCGATGAAGCGTCAAAATGAGAGAAAGATAATTGGTAAATGGTCACAATCTGACCCTCGTGTGGAAACAACAAGAGCTGAACAACTATAGAAACCATTGCATGCATTGCATAGGTCCAAATCCTTCCTAAAAAAGGTTGTAGCAAGAGGTGCATCAACCACTTCCACTTCGACACAAATGGTCTTTCCTCCTAACTACACAGGGAAAGAAGGAATGATTCGTTGTGGTCTGAATGAATGATCGTCAAATGTTGTAAGCAACGTAGGCGACAAAGACAAACCGGGTTGGCCAATGGCCTTCCAACATGCCAATGACATCACACAATTCGAGGCACCCTCGTCAACCACCGTACAAAATATATTTCAAGTAAAATATTTCTTGGTGTAAGCCACTACTATCTGAAATGAAATGAGGTAAGGAAAATGAGCTTTCAAGTCGGTTGGATCAAGAATGATCGCTCCCAGGTTACAAGTCTCTACAGATCCCAAGGCAGATAACATAGCTTTTCTCTGTGAAGGGTAGTTGGAGGACTCCCAAAGCATACATCATGCAAGGGGTTTCTGCCAAATCTTCCACATCATAGTAGTTCTGGGAAACCCTCACGTTCGGATTATGAGAAGCTTTCTTGAACTCACCTTTGGGGATGCGTGTCATTGTTTCACCAATCGTCTTCTCAATATAGAGAGGAAATTGTGGGTTTGGGGATGCATGTCATTATTTCTCCCATCATCTTATCAATGCGGAGAACAAGTGAGTCGAGGTGGTCCTCTGTCTGGAGTTACATAAGATGCCGACTTTCTCTTCTACGCTTTTCCCCACCCAGTATTCTTCTCTTTTGTCCCCTTTATCCTTCTTGTTCCATTTTTTCTTATTTCCCTCAGTCTGTGTTTAACACGGCGGTTTAATCACCTTGCCTCCTGTACTTATAGCGTTTGGGTAGGGAGCAGTCCAGAACCAGGGCGTCTAATTTGACCCTGATACATTTGCTACCGAAAATTGTTGCAATTGATTTGACAACAGATCAATGGAATTTACTTGTGTTGAACCAAATATACGATCGACATGTGGTCCAAAATTGTTTTTTTTCCTTGTTGAGGATGGACTTTGGTGCATCTAGCAAGATATCATAGAGCTTGTGAGACTGAGAGTAAATTAACTCACGCTGTTGCACTCTCATTATCGCATCCTCCTATGAAAACACTGGAAGTTGCCATCGCTGGATACAGGGGTACCAAGACTTGAGAACAATTCTAGAAAGAAAGTTGGAAGGGACCTACCTTAATCCAAGATCTTCGACACCTGTTCTAGGATGTGGTGGGAGATATGAGTGCTTAATGTTCAAGTTGGCCAACAATTCGTTGATGGCATTGTATATTACTGGTAACTAGAAATGGTTTAGGAGAGCCATCGCCAGAATCATTAAGTAAGAATACCTGCAATTGAGTGGGAGCTCAATATACCATTTCGCACCACAGTAAAGTCGTTGAAAAGTATGGCCCAGATAGAGGAGTCGTCTCGCAGTGAGTTTCATGAGCACCATAAGTGGAAGGTTGTCGCGTGATCACTAGGTTCTCCTGAGGCTTAATATTGGAATATCGAGCAATTAGGCATGGAGACAGCGTGGATCATGAAAAGTGGGTCGTGGTAACATGACAAGTCACAGCGGTCATAGCATTGCGAAATGGTAGTTTAAGGTTGGTACTATGTCGGAAAAGGGTCTGGGTTGACTAGCACCGGCTTGCTAGGAAAATTTGGACCTCTGCGGCCGGTTCATTGAAACTGTGGCCTTGACCATCGTATGGAATCTGCGTTTGTTGGGATATCATCAACTGACTCCAATAATTGGACATTATGGATTGGAGTGGGATTTTTCCCTATGTTGTGTTCCAAGGATTTTGAAAAGGGTTTCCCCCTACCAATCCAACAGTCATAGGTCCTGAGCCTTGCCCAATGTTCCAATGGCTATGGAAGGGGTTTCCCCAGTCGACATCCCTAATGAGGGAACCGATCCCTGCCAAGGATTCCAAATACCCTAAGAGGATATAACTCATGTACTTGACACAGTAGCGGAATAGTTACCACGCGAGGTTGTTCAAACGGGGTTTCCCCAGTGAGATAGCCAATTGAAGAAAAACATTGTTCATGCGTTGAACAAAGAGATCGACATGGATCCCACCAGCGTGGTGTGAGCCCAGGTCTAAACTTCCTTCTCAAATGAGTTGTAATTAACATTCATCCCAGATGGGGCAGACCCACCAGTAAGGGATACATTAAAGGGACTAAAGTTTAGGTAGACCCTTACTACAGGAGGCGTTTGAGCTCTATGAACCCATGGTGTAGGTTAGGTATGGGCTGAGTTCAAATCAATCGGGGGCATCCATATGAGAATGGAGACTTCGTCCACTCGCATTAAAAAGAATTGGTCGTTGCCGATGGCGATTGGTCATTTAGATGTCAGTGTCGGAATACTTACCGAATAAGAGAGTCAAGACATTGAACTTTGGAGAGCCCTAGAAAACTCATCTAACCCAAGAATTGACCTAAAAGTGCAAAACGTTTCCCAAAGAGATGTCATGTTTCTAGGGTTTATCTTGTGTGCAAATTATGAATTAAAATGTTATTTTGTGAGGGGGCAAAGGTAAAGTTTATTTTCCCCTTACATTTGTGGTTTACTTTGAAATTGGACAAACTATGTTTATAGGATTTTTATAAATAGATATCCTTCTCTATTTCATTTTCATCATATCTCCCATTTTGAAGAGTACATTGGCTAAAATTTTTGTTATGCCAGGCATTTTAAATTGTCTCTCTCTCTCTCTCTCTCTCTCTCTTGCAAAATGTTTTTTGGTATATCTCTTGATCAATGGATGATCTAAGGTGGTGTGCATCTTTTGGAGACTCTTTTTCTTTCTTATGGATGGTTTTGTCTTGGTGAATGGGGTTCATCTTGCAACTCTATTGGTCTTGGTAAGGGAAATCTGCATTCTTCTTGTTCATTTCATGACATTGTTGGTTAAAAATCTAGGAGTATAAGCTCATACACCCTCCATAAAGTTATATTCATTTTCTAGTTTAAAATTCTTTTATTGCAAGGTATCTTGGGAGGTACAAGGGTGTACACCCTCCTTGATCTACAACAAAGTTTACACATGCGGGGAGTAAGAGGGTTTACACCCGTATGGATATTGTTGATCTAACTTGCATTTTAAAGACTCCATTCACCCATTTTAAAGGAAGTAATCTAAAGTTTGCATTGGAGAGATAAGTTGTTTTCCTTGAGTAGCGTGATTTAGTGAGATAATGATCTTGTTCAAGTTGGAAACTTTTCTACATGTTAAGAGCTTGTCAAGGCCACTAAATCGTCTTGATTGGATTGGTATTCTTAGAGATATAACTAATTAAATATACAGCCATTAGGGATGCAACAAATCATTCTATTAATTATTTATAACTCACATTTCAACCCGTCATAAGTTGTTAATAATTTACCCCTACCATATACTAGTCTCGGTAGCATATTTTGATGGATTGTGATTTTGGTGGCTATTTTTTTCTTCTATTGTTTCCTATATCCATAAGGCCGAAAATATATCTTTGTAATACTTCATGTCCATAACAATCTTACATTGATGCTAAATTCTTATGCTTTTATATTGGAGTTGTTCTAGTTTTTACTATTTTATCTCTTGTAAATTTTAGCATCTTATCTAGAATCTTTATTAATTGTTTCTTTTTGATATATATCTCTTTTGATTGCTGAAAATATGTCAAACTATGCTAAAGTGTGCTTCTAGTTGTTGGTTTTCCAAACTTTGTTTATTTTGTAGAAAGAATATGTCAAACTATGTTTCATTTGTAGGAAGAAAGTTATTTTGTAGAAAGAATATGTCAAACTATGTTTCATTTGTAGGAAGAAAGACCATTTTGAGGCTTTTTGTTGGGAGAAGCAAGACACATTCCATAAACCTAGATGTTTTCAAAGGAATAATGGATAGAAGAATTTCCCAAGACAAAAAATAATCTAGAGGTGTATTGAGATTCATCCCATTAACCACACCATCAAACAAAATATGTGGAGCGTAAAGTGTTTATTAATTGGGTTGGTTGTCATTTATGTCAACCCTTGAAGAAACTCTGGTAGCACAAAGGTTTAGGTAATGGACCCAAGTTTTTTTGGTGGATAATGGTATGAGTTTTGATATATTTGTAGGAAATACTATTCTATATGGATAGTACATGTCATGCCATTTCCATTGGTATGTGGAACGTCACAAAACTCCTCATGGTTAGAGAGTTATGGCCATGTGAAGTTGGAGAACCCTCATGAGTCATCTAGAAGCCCCAAAAGATCAAAGTAGTCAAAGTGGTTGCAAAGAAGAATTTATTTAAATAATAAAGTGAAGTGATGAGTGTAATATAATTCAAAGTGGATACAAAAGAAATTATTTAAATAATAAAGTTAATAGAGAAATTACTAAGTGGACAAGTGGTTAGAAGTGGGTTAGCCCTAAAATAAGGAAAGTGGGTTAAGATGGTTAGAAAATAATTTAAATAATAAATTGAAGTGATGAGTGTAATATAAGTCAAAGTGGATAAAAAATAAATTATTTAAATAATAAAGTTAATGGAGAAATTACTAAGTGACAAGTGGTTAGAAGTGGGTTAACCCTAAAATAATGAAAGTGGGTTAAGATGGTTAAAAGGTAACCCCTTGAGGAAGCTACATGAAAGTATAAATAAGAGGCAAGGCTCTCTCATTTTAAACACACTTGAACATATTGAATATCTACAAGTGACTAAGGTAACCAAAGGATATCTAAGACGAATTTCAGAGGGAATGTGAAGTAAAGAAGGCCAAAATTCAAGGGAGGATAAATTATTTTGATGATGCTTTCTAAGGGATGTTATTTATAGGTCATCTCGCCATTTTCACAATATATTTTTTTCTAGAATAATTCAGACCATGAAATTATGAGGCCATTGAGGAAACATATCCAAGTAGTTTTGATACAAATTTCAGCTTGTGGTTCGTTGTATTTTTGGAGTTACACTCCGTGGAAAATAGGGTTTGTGGCTAGTCTTGAAACTAGTCTAAAACATGTGTTTCAGGTAAAAACGTCATAAATTCTTCATAACAGATCCAAATTCAGTAAGAAAAAATTTATTTGTTAGAGTAAGTATATAGTATTCTTTGTACCATTTTGAGATCCATACAACAAGTATTCCATGCGAGACATGTTCTACAAGTTCTCTCTCTAGAATAAGCCAGAATTCAACAAGGTATGTCATTTTTTCCATAACTCCTTTTTTGAGAGGTTCCAAGTAGTGAAACTTGGAGGAATTGCATAAAAGACACTTAAGAGCATTGTGTACTATTTTCATATATTTATTCATTACAGGTACATAGTTATGATTATTTCAAGTTAGGGTTGTTGACTAATCCAAAATTAGTCGTGTGAGAGTAAAGTAAAGTTTGATGAAAATGCTAGTGTCTTGTTGTTAAAGTTAAGGAAGGTTTGCAGGTATGTGATCATATACACCGGATCTATTACAAATCTACAAATCAGATTTGGATGATGAAATTGATGAGGGATTTTGGTTGAAGTACATGTTGGGTTCATGGTTGAGACAAGTAGTTGATGAGTTGGCACATACATGAGGTGTATAGTTGATGATGTTGGTACATCTTGATGAGTCATAGGTTATGTGTATTTTATGCATGATTGGTACATATTTGGTGCATGGTTGATGCACTCGTTGATGGTATAGGTTGAGGTACAGGTTGGTGCATGGTTGATGCACTTGTTTATGGTACAGGTTGATTACAGGTTGTTTGGACATGTTATTGTGAGAGGTTATTTGTACAATTTTCATGCATGGTTGATGAATTTGTTTATGATACAAATTGAGGATGTATGGTACATATTGACACATGTTATTAGTATAGTTTTTTACAGGTTGATTATAGGTTGATTGGTACAAGTTTACAATAGTATATCTCACAATGATAGTGTGATAGTGGTTCCATCATTCTACTTCTACATCAGGGCGGTTGGACGGGGCAAGGACATGTGGTTGTAACCACCTTCCGATTGTAGCTAGAGAACATAGGGGGTTGTAGCCTCCTTCTGGTTGTAGGCATATAATTGGGGATTTGGAGATTCCCTTAGGTTATAGCCTGAGAAACTAGGGGGTTGTAGCCTCCTTCTGGTTGTAGCCAAAGAATTGGGGAGTTGGATCTTCCTTTAGGTTGTATCTTGAGAAAATAGGGGGTTGGAGCCTCCTTCCAGCTGCAGCTGGAAAACAAAGGAATTCGGTGCTTCCAATGAATGCAATTTTTAAATACATATAAGAAAAATAATTATGTGGTTTTCTCCCGCTTTGGGTTTGCACGTAAAAACACTGGTGTATTGTGTATTGTGTATGTGTATGATTTCTCATTTGTTCATTGTTTATTAACTCTGCAACTATTGGATGACAATGCTACATTGATATAACACTTGCATTTTGTGGTTAGAAGGGATTGTTTCTCTATTACTGATTCACCCCCCCCCTCTCTCAGTAATCCAACTAAACATTTAAGGGGGTGAAGAGTTCCCTTCCTTGGCAGCTCAAGGAGAAGAAATAATGTGTATGTAGATTTCCAGTATCACAAGATATTAGACTCACCAACAAGATAAGTAGTTGTTGGGTGGAAATAGGAGATAGTGGAGAAGTATCTCAAGTATGGGATGATATTTCATTCATTGCAATTTGGTTGAAGAATGACAGGTTAGTTGGTGAACTAATTTTCCATTGAGTGAACAATTGGAGGAGTTGAGTGGTAAATGGATGTTGGACACAATATCATATTTATTCATTATTTTTATTAGCTATATCACTTTAAAATAACATATTAACTAATGAGTCTTTATTCTAGGAATGGGTATTGTATCATGTAGATGTGGTGGGCATTCTTTAAATTTGGTAAAGATGCAATGGATAGAAGAATTAAAATGCCATGATTAAAGAGAATGTTAAACCTATGGAAGAAAGGAGAAACGGAAGACAAGGAAATCATTTGACTCCACTTTGGATACAATAGAGGGTACTTCCAAAGAACTAACTTGACATTGATCTAAGTTTGGGGTTGAATGTTCCAATAGATAGAGCATGAACTCAACATTTAATGTCWCTTACAACCAACATGTAGGTGCATGTAAGATTGCATTCAATGCATCCAAATCCTTGTCCATGGTGATAGAAAGTGCAAGGTTGAAGCATTTACACACTACTTTAACAAAGATGTATATGTATTTTGTTGAGTAGAGGAATGCAGTAATTCTAATGGACGAATTGCAAAATCTAAAGATTGGATATTTTGATTCTCACATCAGATATTTTTTTCTATTTAGGGAATCAATTGATACTAGAAAAAGAGGGTATACCACACTTCCTTTAGTGGGGTTACTGTGTGATAGCATAATTGTCGGGATGTCATTAAACAAGTACATACTAGAATTTGACTTGGCTTCATTGACTATCAAGATATATCGTCTCCAATTATAAGAATGAAAGAAACTAACATGCTAAAGATAGGAATGATTTTTGATTGAAGAGTTTGGATAATAATATTTCTCGAAGCTTATCCTTAGTGAAGCCATGAGAAAAATCTAGAGCGAGAGTGAGACCCGTGATTGGTTTCCTAGATTATTTTGAAGACCAAAAAACCTCAATGAGGAGGTGTGGTCCAGAATGGATCTACAAAACAAATGGTTGTAAAAAGAAGTGCAATTAGACAATTAATCATTGTTACATAAAATATAAAAGGACAATGAAAGTTTTAAGAAAAAATAAATACATGAAAGAAAATTAAAACATAATTAAATGTAAAGGAAAAAGGAAATAGGAGAGAAAAAGACAGAGGAATGAGTAATGAAAGGTGAGTCTCTTAGTCTTCCTATCACCTTCCATCTATTTTATATTTTCTTGTGACTAGACTCTTAAAGGGTCCTTTTGGGGATAGGGAGATAGAAGGAAAACACTAAGTTGTGAAGAAAATGTTGAATGGTCGAAGAACCATAAACTGCATTGTAATTGGAGATTGTTGAAATGAAGATTCAACAACTATTCCAAGCTAGTTTTACTATTTAGATTTTGACCGTAAAATCTATATATGTTATAATGTGTTTTCATTTTCGTGAAATGATTTCAATTTTTATCATTATATTTGTACTTAAGTTTAGTAATTATCTACTCACATACAAAATACATATTCACTTCTCTATAGATTTCCAAACACAATAAATGAATAGATCCCAACCTTTGCTATAATAATTAATTTCTATAACATCTAAAATGTGGCAAACCGCTCTATTAGAATTGCAGTTGTATTGTTCATTACAAGCGACAAGATGTGTTTTGAGATTACTGAAAATAATTAGATAATTAAAACAACTAGCACACTTATTTGGTTCATCTATTTCTCCAAAGGCTATCGATTGTTGAGATAAAAGAGATGTTACCACACTTGCATTTTCCCAGCTCAATTTCCATTCTAAGTTCCTTGTAATCAACAACTTTTCCTCTTAACAAACCGTTTGGTGTTAAATACAGTTGTAAAGGGAAATTGATAGAGTTGTATGCTTCCACGTTATTGTTTGGTTATGTATGGAAGGTGAATTGAGCTATCCATAAGCCCAATATGTTGGAAACATGCCAACCAATTTCCTGTGCGGTTACATGCACATGCATATCAACTATATTAGGAATTTGCATGCATACACTCTTTTGTGAACAATTTGTGTAACTGGTGGATCTAATTATAATCAGTTTGTCTAACTGTTTGAGAGATGTTATATATACGAGCATACCCATGGAGATGAGATCACAATGTGTGTAGAGTGTGTGAGAAAGATGTAATATTGTGGAGTATGGTGTGTGCATAGAGAGAAGATGATGGTTTTATGCCTGGGTTGGCTATTGTAATTCTCCCTTGAATAATAAGAATATCGATTATCATTTCCCCATGGTTTTTTTCTCGTATTGGGTTTCCACATAAATCATTGTGTCACTTGTGTGATTGTTTTTCTCGGTTTAATATTTCTTTTTTATGCTTTGTTTTGCTTCCAATGCCCAACAAGTGGTATAAAAGCAGGTAGAGTAGGTGCCACAATTGAACCAAGGCGAATTGTGTGCAGGTTTCCTGTGAGTGCAAGAACCTTTGGACATTTTTTTGGATCATAAGGAAAAGTAGACCAAAGTAATAAAAATACCATATATTTTCTGAGAATAGAGGGCGTGATTGAGTGAGTTTCAGGTCACCGATGCTCCCTAGGTAGTGTTAGAGGCACACTGACTCTCCAACACTTAAGGAATAGGGATTTTCCCAACGTCGACACGCCCGGTTCGTGCACCACAGAGTACCAGAAATTGAAGCTCCCTTTCCACACTCACATAGCACTATCATCCAGTAAGGCGCAACCCCAGAGATGTGTCGATCTAAAAAATAACACTTAATCAAAGTTTTTTATGGTATGAAGTTTGATCCAAAGTTGAAGGGTTTTTGTCTTAGTCTGAATAAGACATGGTCATGACCTTTGTTTCTTTTCTTATTATGGATAATAATTTATTAAATCATGGAGGTAAGCTTTGATAAAAGGTGAGCCTTTTAAAAGGTGACTTTCTTTTGATAATAAAAGGTAAAAGAGTGGTTTAATAAAAGGTGAGGTCGACCTTCTATGTTTGGTAAAAAGGTTTTTGAGGTATAATTTTTTTTTTTTAAATCTTTTTATTAAATATTTTGGGGTTTGTACCATAGTAATTCTTCCACATTTGTAAAGTCTCGGTTTTATAAGCAGTGGTTTTGGAGTTTTGTGCTAATGGAGAAAGTGAAAAGTTCTAAGTTTGAGGTGGAGAAATTCAATGGAAAGAATAGCTTTGTGCTATGGAAGCTCAAGATGTGAGATCTACTTGTGAAACAAGGATTGCAAAAGGCATTGGTTGAAAAGACAAAGAAACCGGTAAGCATAAAAGACAAGGATTGGCATTATATGGATGCAAGATCCCTGAGTACCATTCGTTTGTTTCTGGCAGATGAAGTGTTGTTTAACATCGCTAAAGATGAGACAAAAACAGTTTTGTGGAAAAGACTAGAGAGTTTGTATATGAAAAAGTCATTGACAAACATAATCTTCTTGAAGAGGAAGTTGTACGGCTTGCGGATGAAACAAGGTACAAAAATTGTTGATCACTTGAATGTTTTCAATACTCTTATTTGTCAATTATCTAGTATGGACATAACATACGAAGATGAGGACAAGGAAGTTACACTATTGTGTTCATTGTCGGAGTCTTGGGATTATATCGTCACATATATGTTGTTTAGCTCAACATATGCCATTGATTATGAAACTATTGTGGGAGCTTTGTTGTCTAAGGAGATGAGGAGAAGATCCAGTAAATAAACCTCAACAGTAGAAACAATGGTGGTCAGAGGTCGATCTACAAAAAGAGGGAAAAATTAGAGAGGTACATCAAGTCCTAAGTCAAAAGGCAAGAAGAGTAAGCAGAAATTTCGGTTCTTCGGAAAATATGGGTATATCAAGAAGGATTGCTGGAAAAGATAGAATGCATCCAAAGAGGACTCCACACAATAAGCAAAGGAAGCTAATTTATTTGGAACAAGTTCTGGTTCCAGTTCAAGTATGATTGATGAGGTATTGTCTACCTGTGATGTTTCACATCAACACCAGCATTGGTTTTTATATTCTGGTGCGCCCAGCCACAAGTGTCTTCATAGAAAATGGTTCTCAACTTACCAATCTATTGATGATGGTGTTGTTTTTATGGGAAATTATTTTTCTTGTAAAATTGTTGGAGTTGGTACCATCTAGATTAAAATTCATGATGGTTTTGTAAGATCATTAACATATGTAAGGAATCTATGCAAACTTAGAAATAACTTGATATCTTTGGGAGTTCTATATTCTCTTGGTTACACATGTACAACTCAAGGTAGAGTACTGAAGGTGTCCAAAGGAATCTTAGTAGTCGTGAAGGAAAAGAGGATTAGATGCCTTTATCGGCTTGAAGGAATGACATAAGTAAATCAAGCGGTGGTAGCATCTGAATATGCAAGTGACTCTATTCCTTTATGGCATCGGTGTTTGATTCATATGAGCGAGAAAGGGCTTAAGGTATTGGTTGATCGTAAGTCACTTCCAAGTTTAAAGTTTCTGAATTTGAATTTCTGCAAGTACTGTGTTTTTGGAAAACAATTTAGAAAGAAGTTTAAAATAGCAAGACATATAAGCAAAGGTATCCTATATTACATTCATTTAGATGTTTGGGGACTATCCCCTA
>SNQJ01S0083788.1:16963-34777 GCA_010110895.2 Picea sitchensis
ACTCTTACTGTCCATGTGCTGTATGATTGATTGATGACACATGAAGAAATCTTAATAATTATTTAAAAGGCATAAAATTGTTTAAGCTTATAAACAACTGATTCACCCCCCCTCTCAGTTGTTCTAGTATTTCCAACATCTTATCATGGAGTCTTTTTCTTTGAGTTAGCCATTCCCCTTATCCAACAATAGGGATATGGTAACTAATTTTTTCATCTTGATCTTATTGAGTTACAACTTCACGCCGAGGGAAGAGAGACATCATTTCTCTTCTTTTCAACAAGTCATCCTGTATCGACTTCGACACATTATCTATGGATGAACCAGAAATAGAGCACCTTGGTAGCCATTAGCCTCATTAACAATTATCTCGCATCTGACAAGATTGAGTATCATTGGGCCTTGATTATATGATCCTTGTCATTATTTGACTTCAAAACATATTTCACAATGACATGTTGTGCTCATACCTTAGGACACAATGTCGTTATTGGTGGTGTTCCTTCGCACTTGAAAAGTGTTTACATTATTGACATATGATTAAGTGACTCTCTCCATTGTGTTGACATCAAAACATTACCACGGGGATGAGTGTACATATTGGGTGGTAGAAGGTAGCGTATTTGGATGAGACCCCTTATGTTTCAATGTTCAGTGGGAGGATTTATATCGATTTGACTCCATGGTCCATTGGATAGGTTTTGGTATCATAGGTCAAATTACAAGATCTTCTTTGTAATCTTACATGGCCTTCTTTCCTTCCACACATTTACAAGGGTATATTTTGGTACATATATTTTCAGAGAATCATTGGTACATCTTACAGAGTTCTCACAGAGCATCATTTTTACAGACACAAAGATTCATATGGATTTCGACATCCCATAGGGGGATCTCGTCCCCTTGAGTCGCCATTGTTAACCCCTAGATTTTCATCCTCGAAAATATTCAAGGTTAAGATCCAAGATGCACTATTTTGGCTGGTATTTTGAGATTCTCCCAGATTTTAGCACTTGTGTTAAGGAAGAGGTTGGTTCCCATCAAAGACAGGTATATGATCGATACAAAATTGTTTTGTTCAAAGTTAGAGTTGGCTTGTGTTCCTTTGCATTTTGAGAGAGATGTCTTGATCCATATTATTTTAAGAACAAAATGAAGGCAGAGATATAACATATAAATATATAGAGATATTGCAATAAACATAGAGATACAAAAATGCACAATTTTTATTAATGAGAGAATGTACAGAAGCCGTAAAATTACAGAGTGAATGACTCGCTAGAATAGTGGCAACTTATCTATGAGAAGAGATTTCATTGCTACACTCATTCACAAGAGGATGATGATATTTACAATGAGGTTCTACAGGCATTTTTAACATAAAGAAAATCCAAAACCCTAACCCCGAAAGATGAAACGCCAAAAGGTTTGCGGGCCCCAATGGGGGTAGTTGATACGTCAAATTCCCAAGGGCGTAACTTTTGCATACGATCTCTGTTTGGGGAATTCTATACCTTGTCGAAAAGGTCTAACCAAGGAGTATATATTCCATTTGGCCCAAACTATGTCTCCAAGAATATTCTAGGCATTGTCTTGCCCAAAAAACGTCGTTTAGGGCCTCAAAACGACCCCGGAAGTTCAGGACCCGAAAAACCATAGAAAAATTGCCAAGGTGGAAACCCATGTTTTGAGCCAGTGGAATAGGTGGGTGGCCACTAATTTCCACCTGGATCAATCCTCCCCCCTTAGGAAGCAATGGAATCTATTGCGCCAAGTCCCTAGGTAAGATTTTGCTGAATCTGAACTTGGGTGAGTTGCTTGCCTTGCTAAAGAAGTTGCCCTGCTTAGCTTGTTGAAGGATATTATGAACCTGTTGTTGGAGGGGTTGGATCTGTTTAACCAATATGGATGCATGATATTCCTAAGTTTGGGAGGATTATGTCGGTGAATATGAAACTTGAAGAACATGAAGGGATTTATCATAACTTGGTTTGATTGGGAAGTGTGGAGGCACCCCTGTAGGTGTAGTAGGAATATCTTAGTGCTCTTCTACAATATTGTTGATTTGCTTCTTCTATATAGAAGGGTCTTGGGTCAAGGCTGCAATATCCTTCTCTTCTGACCAGGTTGTGAAGAGGCTAAACTTTGCGGTATGAGATATTACTTTGTGACACTGTTTTGTCGGTACAATAGTCAAAACTAACTTTGGTATCCTGTAGGGATGATCCCCCAGAGTAACAATGACGCTACGGGGTCGAGACTCATAAAAAACATGACGCCTCCACATATATGGCTAGCCTAACAAAACATCACATATTTCCAATGGGGAAACATCACACAATACCTCATCCTTGAAGGGATTGATGTCGTATGGCAGGAAACATTACTGGCTGACACAAAGATCGTGTCCCTGGTGGAGCCATCTGATTTTGTATGGCTGTGGGTGTGGTATTGTTAGAAAATCCAAGTGCTTGACAACCTTTGCTGAGATGAAGTTCTTCTAGCTTCTGCTATAAAAAATAAAATGCAATGGGGTCCCCTTCACACACATATGTGAATGGAAAAGGCGCCCCCCTCCTCAGGATCCTCTGGTTCTTCTGGTTGGATTGTTCCGATCACGATAGTAGAAGTGGGTTTTTCATCAATTATCTATCTCCTTTTATTATTATTTGAATCAGAGTCTAAGTTGGGGATCGACTCTATTTCTTTGAGCTCGGCTACCAATGACTGTTTTGAGCGACATTCATCGGTGTTGTGCCAAGGGATTTTGTGGAAGTCACACCACTTCCCAGTGTCCTTGTTCGTCTTCCCATTTCTCTTCTTTTCCTACACCTTGAACTGGTTGTCTTGAGGTTGGTTGCTCTGTGAGTTAGGGCTTCCTTTACCATGCTTTGATTGTTTCTGATTTGCAGACCCAAATTCCCTCTTTTTCTACTGCTTGAATTTTTGCTCAATTTTGACAACATATCTATAAGTAGCTTCCAGTGATGAGATGTACAACAACTCCATTTCGGTTTGGATGTACATGTGTAGAGCCCTATGGTATTTCAAAACCAGATGTTGCTTGAAGTATTTGATACCCAACTTGGTGCACAAGGTATGGAAGGTATTTGTGAACTCCGACACTGTTTGGTCCCACTTTTGATGCATCATGGTCCATCTCATGTACTAGTCATCATAGTTTCCCACATGGTAATATTTCTCCTTGAACACATCCATAATAAAATCCCAACTGGGCCCAACCCCAAATATTCAAGACTCCTCTTTGGAACTTTTATCCCAGTAGGTTTCCCACCAATGTTTGACATGGGGGAGAGCCTTAAGGAGCGCAAAGGTGATATTTTCTCTGTCGGAATAATTATGAACAAAGAAATAACCTTATAGAAAATTTAACCATTTTTCTAAAGCATCCACATCGATCTGACCTTAAAATACGAGAATATCAAAATTGAATTGTGCCTTTAATAGATTAACATCTCCAAAACAACTTCTTGACGAAGACGCGCCTATTATTGTTGGCAATCGTTGAAGGATTTGGACAAAATTCTCCAACATATTGTTCCTCTATTGCACAAGGGATTCCATGAGAAAAAAACTTGATCAGATATTATTCTCCCCCGTATCTCTTCTCTTCTTCCATGGGAGTCCGTTTGGGCTGGCGAGAGCGATTATCCTCGAGGGAAACTAGCTTGAGACCCAATTATCTATACCCGGACCTCGTCAGGGACATGCACAAGAAACAAAAAGGAGTACCATGCTATGATACCACTGGTTTAGATTATTTTGAGAATGAAATGAAGGAAGAGATATAACAAATCAATATACAAATATATTACAACAAACACAAAGATA
Organism: Picea sitchensis; assembly: GCA_010110895.2. Classification (NCBI taxonomy): domain Eukaryota; kingdom Viridiplantae; phylum Streptophyta; class Pinopsida; order Pinales; family Pinaceae; genus Picea; species Picea sitchensis. The sequence continues at coordinate 20,816 of SNQJ01S0083788.1, forward strand.
CAATAATGCAAATTTTTTTATTAATGAGAGAATGTACACAAACTGTAAAATTACAGAGTGAATGACTCACTAGAATGGTGGCATCTTATCTCTGAGAAGAGATGTGATGGCTATGCTCATTTGCAAGAAGATGATTTTTAAAATGAGCCTCCAAAGGAATTTTTAACATAAGAAAATCCAAAACCCTAACCCCGAAAGATGAAAAGACAACAGTTTTGTGGACTCTGTTTTGGGTAGTTTGGTGTATCAACTTCCTGGAGGCATAACTTTGGCATACGATCTCCGTTTGGGGTGCACAATAACTCGTTAGAAAGGTATCGAATACGAGATTCATTTCAAAGGATCAATAATGCATTTGGATATCATTGATGTGCTATATTGCAAAAAAATGTCGTTTAGGCCCTCAAAATGGCCTCAAAAGTTTAGGACCCGAAAACTGCTAAAAACAGTAAATTCCCAACAAACTGTTTTGATCCAGTTGGAATAGGTGGGTGGCCATCGATATCCACCTAGATAAATCCTCCCTCTTTAGGAAGCAATGATATCCATTGCATTGAGTTCCCCTGGGGGAGGGGAAAGTGTTTGCTGAATCTGAATCTTGGTGAGCTGCTTGCCTTGCTGGAGAAGTTGCACTGCTTAGCTTGTTGAAGGCTGTCACGAACCTATTGCTAGAGGGGTTGAATTTTTTCAACCAACCTGTTGTATCTTGGATTTACTGGGAAGTGTGTAGGCACCATTGTAGGTGAGGAAAAAATATCTTCTTTCTCTTCTGCAATCTTCTTCTGTTGTATAGAAAGGTCTTGGGCCAAGGCTGCAGTGGTTGTAATGTCCTTTTGTTCACCTTTTGAATAGATTATGAAGAGGCATAATTTTGTAGTATAATATATTACCTTGCAACACTGTTTTGGTGGGATAGTAGTTGGAACTACCTCTAGTATCCTATAGAGATGACCCCCTAGAGTAACAATGACACTACGGGGTTGAGACTCATAAATATCATGGCACTTCCACATATATGGATGGCCCAAAAGAACATCACAGAAATCCAATGGGGCAACATCACATAATACCTCATCCTTGAAGGGATGGATGCTGTATGACATGAAGATCTCACCCTTGGCGAAGCCAACCGATGTTGTATGGTTGCGGGTGTGGTGTTGTCGACAATCCCAACTGTTTGATGACATTTGTTGAGATGAGGTTCTTCTGGCTTCCGATATCAAAAATAAAATGCAGTGGGGTCCCCTTCACCCACATCTGTGAATGAAAAAGGCGCTCCCCCTCTTCAGGATTTGCTGGTTCTTCTTGTTGAATTGTTGCGGTCACGATAGTAGGAGTGGGGTTTGTGTCGATGATCTGTCTTATCCCATTACTTTCTAAATCATATTTTGAATCAGGGTTCGGCTCCTTTTCTTTGATCTCAACCACCAATGATTGTTTTGAGCGACATTCATCAGTGTTGTGCCAAGGGATTTTGTGGAAATCGCATCACTTTCTAGTGTCTTTTATTCGTCTTTCCATTACCTTTATTTTCGTGTGGCTTGGACTGGTTTTCTGGAGGCTGGTTGTTAGGGACGTCTTTACTATACTTTGGTTTTTGCAGATTTGTAGACCACCTAAATTTCTACTCAATTTTGATAACATATCGATAGACAGATCTCAATGATGAGATGTCCATGAAATCCATTTCTATTTGGATGTACCTATGCAGAGCCTCGCAATATTTTAGAACCAGATGCCACTCAAAGTCTTTGATACCCATATTGGTGTGCAAGGTATGGAAAGTATTTGTGAACTCCGACATTGTTTGACCTCTCTCTTGTCACAACATGGTCCATCTCATGTACTGGTCGTCATAGTTACCAATAGGGTAATATTGTTCCTTGATTGCATCCACAAAAAAATCCCAAGTGGGATCGACCCCATATATTCTAGACTCATCTATGGAAATTTTCTCCCATTAAGTTTCCCACCAATGTTTGACATGGGGGAGAGCCTTAAGGAGTGTGAAGGTGATCTTTTCTCTGTCGAAAAAATTGTGAACAAAGAAGTAACCTTCTAGGAGATTTAACCATTTTTCTAGGGCATCCACATCTATCTGACCTTAAAATATGAGAATATCAAAATTAACTTGTACCTTGAAAGGAGAGTTTCCTCCAAATTGGTCGCTTGATGAAGACGTGTCTACTGTTATCGACAAGCATTGAAGGTGTTATCACATGCTAATTTGCATTAATTTTTCCAAAGCATATTGTCCTTGTGCTATCTTTCCACTCAGATTTTAAAACTTTTTCACCAGCTCTGTCAAGCTCCCATCACCTAAATCCTTCACTCGACTGATCATCCAAAATAGTCATGTCCTCCATGAGTAAAAAATTGGAAAATATCCCAAACATATATCTAACCTTAATTATTATCTAAATCCCTCGGTTCCATCACTTCATTCATTTTTACCCTTATTATCATATTCTCGTTGAAAATTAAAAATATTCCTTTTATTAAGCTTAAGAACCCTTATCTTGTCCACAAAGTCATGTGATAAGCCTCATATGCCCAAAGTCCTTAGAAAATGGAAAAAGGGTTTATTATTATTAATATAAATATTTAAGTCATGACCCCATGTCAAATCATGGGCATGAATCTCAATTTTTAATGTGGAAAAGTCAAAGGGTGGATGGAAAGCACACATACATTTCGGGGAGTGAAAGTAAACGAAGGTTAATTATTTGAAGGCAGACCGAAATTTGGACCGTGGGTTTTGGCCGCGGAGATGTGTTCTTACGTGACACATTTTGGGAGTAAAAGTGGTGTGGGTTAAAACCACTCCTACCAAGCCCGGAATACCATGGAAAACACTTAATATATGGTTTATGTGTGGCATATTTATGTGCGTTTCAATACTAATCATGGAATTTCCAACAAATTTGTTCCTCCCGGTGGAAAAATTTCATAAAGGTGAAAATTGAATTTTACAACAGAGAAGTAACTGTTTTTAAATGTGAAGATGCACGTGAATGGAAGATTTGGATAATTGTTTATCGAAAGGTTTTACATAAGTAAAAAAAGTGGATTAAAAATGTTTTACCAAAGATGGTAACCAAGACATGGTTTTCAAAACCATTGGAAACAAACCAGTAAATGGTTTTCACAGTGAAATGGTAAATTGAGAAAAACAAGTCATGGTTTTCAAAACCACGGGAAGCAAGTAATAAATGGTTTTTAAAAACCATGGGCATGAATTAAAATATGAAAATTTGATTCTACAGGATAAAAAATATTTGGGAAATATTTTTATTCAAATATATTATTCCCAAATATTTAAGGAGAATATGGATAGATGGAATTAGATTTGAAAGAGTACAAGTGACATTTCAAATAGAATGTAGTAGAGGAAGAAGAGGAATCATCAGAGGAATCGACAGTTGGATCATGAAACATTTTTATGAAAACTATCATTTGTAATCATTGTACTTAGTTTTAGAAGCTGAAACGTTTCAATTCAACTATTGTAATCGGTTTCTAACTAAAGGAACTCAAATTGTATAAGTATTAGAAGTTCCCAATGTATTAATGGTTGGCAGAAGTGCAAGGGAACAATTCTAGTTGTTCTGAACTCTATTGTAATTTTCTGGAGCTGAATTGAATACATATGCAGAAGCTTTTGAAGTCTCTATGAAAAGATTCTGATGGTGGTGATATGAGTTTTGTCTTCACTCATTGTATGCATTTCTCGTGTTCTTTAATTCCATTTACACTGTCTTTTGTTTAAATTGGATAGTTTAAAAGCCCATAATTCATCTTGCGATGCTCTTGACTTAAGCAATTTAAACTGTGTTAAGCTCTTCATAACCGATTCATAATTTATTTCATAAATGCTCTGATGCAGTTACTTGTTTTCTCTTTTCTTCTTACACTCTGAAAATTACAAATTATAACTCATATTCATCACCTCATTTATCCTTTATCCTCTAGAGAGTTCTACTGGCTAGTCAATGTTTTTATTCGTTTTCAGAATTTTGACTCCATAGCCCTAAGTGTCCCTCCCCTTCCTTTCCAACAAATTTATAAAAATCCCCCAAAAACAAATTAAATCTAGCCATTGTTTTCCAAAGAAACACCAAGTGACACGAGAGATCCCTCTCTGAGCTAAGCAGGCTAGTACACAAATCTAAAGTTGGTTTGTAAGTTACCCCTGTCGTTTGTTTAGCAACTGGACAAATTTACAAAGTGCTAACATTCTGGCGCCATTGCCGGGGAACGAAGGTGAAATATTCCTTGGGAGAAACGACAAAGTTCAGTTTTGAGTATTGATGGTGAAAAGTATTCAGACACATAAAGGTTGTACATCATTCACCCGACGAATCCATTTTCAAGAATCTATAATTCAAAATTTTCATGGCGACTCCACTATCCAAAGACTGATCAGTTTCCTGACAATTTTATTGGCGACTCCACTCAAGCTTCAAATGTGATTCAGAGACTCCATTGGAGGATGAGATCCATTGACAAAGCTATGAAAGGACATCATGGGAGAAAACAAGTACCTAAAGTTGATTTTTTTCCAAGACATAATATTTTTTGTTACTATGTACCTTTTGTCCTTTCCTGAACATGGTAAGCAAATTTTTCTTTACCTGCTTCATTCAAATGATGATCATGATAATCTCACAATTGTATATCCTCCTCTTAAAGTTGTACATACATCTCCTCACTGTATCACTGATTTTGAACAAAATCTTCCATCTAAGCCATGTGATGACCATAGCCAAGATGATGAGCCTCATGAAACCAAGGCCGAGGTCTCACCTCTTGTACTTGATCCAACACCCTCCAAGATTCAACATAGATACAATACTTTAAAATTACCTCACATCCTTCATGATTTTCCTCCAAAGCACTATAAGTACCTATCTGTGTTTGATGGAGAACCTAATGCCATCACAACTGAAAAACACATCCAAGATTTTGAACATTTTATAGATTTGTTTGAGATTGATCATGATGATGTTTGTATGAGGGCCTTCTCTCAATCCTTGAAAGGAGATACCAAAGAATTGTTTAAACACTTGCATCCATAGACAATTAGCTCATGGGAGGAATTGAAGAATGTATTTTCAAAGTTTTGGGGCAAGAAGAAATCTTTGAATCTACAACTTATAGAGTTCTATGCCTTGAAAAGACAGAACAATGAAAATATTTCTACATTCAACAAGAGGTTTTCCAGTATTTAATAAAATTTTCCCAAAGAAATTCAACCCATTGAAGCTGCTGCCATGCTCCATTATACAACAACTCTTCATTCAGATTTTTATTTCCTCCTGATGGAAAGAAGACCTAATTCCTTACAACAAATGTTTAATGATGCTTAGGAGATTCAACACAATATCCAAGCATGTAAATAGATTCAAAACAAGGAGTTGGATGCTAAAGAACATGACAGTGAATATGAACATAAAACAATTGATTTGAATCTTGAGCAGAGACTTAATAATATCATAGGCCCTCTTGAAGTTTTAAATGATAATGATTTTGCAAAGGATTATATTCCACTTATCGAAAGAGAAGGAGATAATTTAGCTTTTGATCCATCCCATGATAATCATAGGGCTGATTGTTTTATGTATTCATTTGTAGGCAGTCAAGAAGATGAATTTGCAAATCAGTTTGTTGAAGAGCAGGTTGATGTTCCAATCTTTTCCTTGTTAGATGACATTGCAGATGTTGCTGATTTGCCTATATATGATGAATATGATGATGGTTATGAAGTTGACTTCCTAAAACAACCAACTTCATGTTCTCTATCAGAAAATGTTCCTTTTCAAAAGTGTAATGAGAGAAATCAACCTACATATCATAGTTACAAAGAAGAAAGTATCGAATCAGCTGAAGGAAATTCTTTACCTTTATGCTTTTCTTCATTTAAATTGTTGAAATAAAATTCTAAGATCATCGTTGAAGCAAAGGAATGTGTGCTGATGCCAAATCACAATGATTCATTGGAAAAAATTGACAAGAAATTGTAGCAATCTTCTCATGTGTTTGATGACCCTGTTACTTGTTATGTAGAAGGCCTTGTCAGTTCAAAATTGTAGCCATTGGTCGAAGATGAATCTGAAAATTATTGGTTCAACAATCCAAAGAAATTGAGAAATGTGCATATGACAACAGTGAAGAAAATGAAAAAGGTTTTGAATCACATGAAAGAACCTTGCCATTGTGTTTTGCTTCTTTCAAATTGCTGAAACAAAATGTTTATAATGTTTCAAATCAGAAGTCCTCCAGGCATGATGTTGAATATGAAGAAAGCACTGGACTTGCAAATGAAAACTATCTTCCATTATGTTTTTCTTCCTTTGAATTGTTGAAAGAAAATCATGAGATAACAGAGGAAATTGGGAAGTCTGACTGCATTCAGAGTGACGCTATTTTACATGAGCAAATTGTTATCAATGAGGAAGACCAACAACCTTCTCATGCATTTGATGACCGTGTTGCTGATTACATGGAAGGTTATTTCAGTTCAGATTTGCAGCTTGTGCTCAACTACTAGCTTGGAAATAAATATGATGGTCAATCAACATCAGTGTTAGATATGAATTTCTTTCCACTAGGGGTTTCATTTCCGCCAACACTGTCTTCTGATTCAGAAGATTGTTATTTCCAGCAGTATCAGTAGATTTTTCAGCCTCTTGGGGGCAATCAACAGGTTAAATCACATGAAAAAAATAATGCAGTGGAAGGGGTGAAACATGATTGTTGTTTTGTGCATGTTTTAGAGGATCCATTTGCAATTTTGTTGGAGGAAGTAAACAGTCCCAATGTTTTTAATTTTTTTAGATTTGAATTTATAGGTAAATTCTTGAATGAATTATTAGTAAACAGGCTTTGGAGCAAACATGTGCAAAGAAAACAAACAATGGATAAAATGATTGCATGGTTGCATTGGCATTATGATTTCACTTGATTGGCAGTTCATTTCAACAGTTAGGGTAGGTAGGTACGAATAAGGTTTTTGGTCAAGCATTTTTCAGTTTGGATTTTCAGTAGTGTGTATAGTCAGATTTTAGCGGTGTATTCAACATTTAGTCTCCATTTGAGAGCAGTATGCAGACTTTGGTTTTCAGCGGACATTGGTCATAGGTCAGAGCAGGGTACACACACATTTTTTGGGAGCAGCTCAATAGATCAGGCATCGGGTCTACGATTTATTTGCTACCTCATTGGGAGGATAACATCCCCATTGGAGCCAATGTTATCACATGCTAATTTGCATTAATTTTTCCAAAGCATATTGTCCTTGTGCTATCTTTCCACTCAGATTTTAAAACTTTTTCACCAGCTCCGTCAAGCTACCATCACCTAAATCCTTCACTGGACTGATCATCCAAAATAGTCATGTGCTCCATGAGTCAAAAATTGAAAAATATCCCAAACATATATCTATCCTTAATGCTTATCTAAATCCATCTGTTCCATCACTTCATTCATTTTTACCCTTATTATCATTTTCCCGTTGAAAATTAAAATATTCCTTTTATTAAGATTAAGCACCCTTTTCCTGTCCACAATGTCATGTGATAAGCCTCATAATCCCAAAGTCCTTAGAAAATGGAAAAATGGTTTATTATTATTAATATAAATATTTTTATATTAAAATATTTATATTAATATTTAATCCAATATTTAATTCATGACCTCACGTCAAATCATGGGCACAAATCTCAATTTTTAATGTGAAAAAGTCAAAGGGTGGATGGAAGGCGCACATACATTTCAAGGGTGAAAGTAAACGAAGGTTAATTTTTTGAAGTCCGACCGAAATTTGGACTGTGGTTTTTGACCGGGAGACGTGTTCTTACATGACACATTTCGGGAGTAAAAGTGGTGTGGGTTAAAACCACTCCTACCAAGCCCGAAATACCATGGAAAACACTTAATATATGGTTTATGTGCGGCATATTTATGTTCGTTTCAATACTAATCATGGAATTTCCAACAAATTTCTTCGTCCCGGTGGAAAAATTTCACAGAGGTGAAAATTGAATTTTACAACAGAGAAGTAAATGTTTTTAAATGGGAAGATGCACGTGAAAGGAAGATTTGGATAATTTCTTATCCAAAGGTTTTACAGAAGTAAAAGAAGAGGATTAAAAATGTTTTACCAAAGATGGTAACCAAGACATGGTTTTCAAAACCATGGGAAACAAACCAGTGAATGGTTTTCATAGTGAAATGGTAAATTGGTCAAAACAAGACATGGTTTTCAAAACCACGGGAAGCAGGTAATAAATGGTTTTTAAAAACCACGTGCATGAATTAAAATATGAAAATTTAATTCTACAGGATAAAAAATATTTGGGAATTATTTTTATTCAAATATATTATTCCTAAATATTTAAGGAGAATATGGATAAATGGAATTAGATTTGAAAGAGTACAAGTGGAATTTCAAAGAGAATGTAGCAAAGGAAGGAGCTGAAGCGTCATAGGAATTGACAGTTGGATCATGAAACTTATTTATTTATTTTTTTTTTTTTTTTCTGAAAGCTGTCATTTGTAATCATTGTACTTAGTTTTAGAAGCTGAAACGTTTCAATTCAACTATTGTAATCCGTTTCTAACTAAAGGAACTCAAATTGTATAAGTATTAGAAGTTCCCAATGTATTAATGGTTGGCAGAAGTGCAAGGGCACAATTCTGGTTGTTATGAACTCTATTGTAATTTTTTGGAGCTGAATTGAATACATATGCAGAAGCTTTTGAAGTCTCTATAAAACGATTCTAATGGTGGTGATATGAGTTTTGTCTTCTCTCATTGTATGTATTTGCTCTGTTCTTTAATTCCATTTACACCGTCTTCTGTTTAAATTGGATAGTTTAAAAGCCCATAATTCATCTTGTGATGCTCTTGGCTTAAGCAATTTAAACTGTGTTAATCTCTTCATGACTAATTCATAATTTATTTCATAAATGCTCTGATGCAGTTGTTTGTTTTCTCTTTTCTTCTTACACTCTGCAAATTACAAATTATAACTTAGATTCATCACCTCATTTAGCCTTTATCCTACGAAGAGTTCTACTAGCCAGTGAATGTTTTCATTCATTTTTAAAATTTTGACTCCATATCCCTAAGTGTTCCTCCCCTTCCTTGCCAACAAATTTATAACCCCCCCCAAAAAAAACAAATTAAATCTAGCCATTGATTTCCAAAGAAACACCAAGTGACACGAGAGAGCCCTCTCTGAGCTGAGCAGGCTAGTACCCAGCTCTAAAGTTGGTTTGTAGGTTACCTCTGTAGTTTGTTTATCAACCGAACAAATTTACAGAGTGCTAACATAAAGATGTGGGTAAAATTCTCCATCATTTCGTCCATCTGTCGCATGAGAGATTTCTCAAGCAACATATTAATAGAATCTTTTGCTCTATCGTTTTTATTTTCTTCCACCATGGAGGGTTTTTTGGGCATGCAAGAACAATTTTCCTCAAGAGAGACAAGCTCAAGACCCAACTTGCTATACTTGGACTTGGACCTCGTCGGGGACATGCATTGAAAAATGATCAAGAGCAACCTTCTTTGATATCACTGATCCAAATTATTTTTAGCAAGAAATGAGAGTAGAGATATAATAAAGAAATGTACAGAGATATATTGGATATCCAATAATATAATAGATATATAACCATAAACATAGAGATACAATAATGAACAATTTCTATTACTAAGTGAAATGTACAAAATTGTAGAAATACAAAGTGAAAGACTCACTAGAATGGTGACAACTTATCTCTGAGAAGAGATGTGAAGACTACGTTCGTTCACAAGAAGTTGATTGTTACAATGAGGCTCCAAATTCCTTTTTAACATAAATAAAATCCAAAACCCTAACCCCGGACGATGAAAAGCCAACAATTTTGTGGACCTCGTTTTGGGTAGTTTGGTGTATCAACTTCCCAGGGGCGTAACTTTGGTATACGATCTCCATTTGGGACGCACGATAGCTTGTTGGAAAGGTATTGAAGAGGAGCTTCATTTCACATAATAAATCATGCCTTTAACTATCATTGAGGTGCCTGATCACTAAAAAGCGTCGTTTAGGCCCTCGAAATGCCCCCAAAAGTTTAGGACCCAAAAAACTGCTAAAAATAGTAAATTGCCAACAAATTGTTTTGAGCCAGTTGGAATAGGTGGGTGGCCACCGATATCCACCTAGATCAGAGACCCAACTCTCTATACCTTGACCTCATCAGGGACATGCACAAAAAACAAAAAGGAGTAGCCTCCTATGATACCATTGATTCAGAGTATTTTGAGAATGAAATGAAGACATAAATATAACAAAGAAATATACAAAGAGAGAGATACAATAATGCACAATTTTTATTAATGAGAGAATGTACAGAAACTATAAAATTATAGAGTGAATGACTCGCTAGAATGGTGGCAGCTTATCTCTGAGAAGAGATGTGATGTCTACGCTCATTCACAAGAAGATGATGATATTTACAGTGAGGATCTAGAGACATTTTTAACATAAAGAAAATCTAAAACCTTAACCCCGGAAGACGAAATGCCAAAAGGTTTGCAGGCCCTGATGGGGGTAGTTGGAATGTCAACTTCCCAAGAGCGTAACTTTTGCATAAAATCTCCGTTTGGGGCGTTCTATACCTCGTTGGAAAGGTCTAGCCGATGAGTAAATATCCTGTTCAACCCAAAATTTACTTTTAAAATAGTTTAGGCGCTTCTGTGCCCAAAAAACTTCGTTTAGAGCCTCAAAACGACCCTGAAAGTTCAAGACCCGAAAAACTGTAGAAAAAGTGCCAAGGTGGAAACCCATGGTTTGATCTAGTGGAATAGGTGGGTGGCCACCGATTTCTGCCTGTATCATGTCTACATACAAAACATGTTTCTAATTTTTAGGAGTCATAGTTGGAATGGGTCTCTTGATAGTTTGGAGCAGTTCTGAGTATATAGTGATGGTCCTTGCATGATTCTAGGCTCGATAACACTTTTCCAGGCGACATGCAAGAACTTTCTATTTTTAACAATTTGAGCTCCATGCCCCATAATCATATTCTGAGCACATATTATTGATCCTTGAGACATTTTGAATCTTTTTTACCTTTTTTGGGATGATTTGGCACACATTTCTATTTTTAGTAGGTTGAGCGCTAGGGCTTGCATGTTAATTTTGATTGCGGATTTATATTCCTTGCAGAAAATCGAATCCAGTGAGTTTAATATCATGGACAGGTGAGGAATTTATATTTTTAGTAGTGTATATTTTTATAAGTAGACACATGATGGTGGTCACCTAGTGATTCCAAGCATTTGTGGAGAGTTTCGGTTAGTTTTGACAAGTTTCAAATTTTTGGGACTGGATGGCTATTTTTGGAAATTATGTTTTTAGTAGTCATCATCATCTCCAATAGTGACAAGTGGCGAGCTCATATTTCGACATGTGGTAGAGTATTAGGATGATGTGGAATCTACATTGCATCATGGACCAAGGGCACATTTTCCAAGGATTATGTATTAAATGGGAATTAATTAAGCTAAAGAGTTGGCGCGTGGGTGAGGTGGCATTGTCTAGAGAAATTTTAGCCATTCAAGCATAATTTTTTTCACTTTGTTCCTCTCACTTTCCATGCAATTGGTTTCTAAAATTTCTCCCTAAATTGCTTTTAAATGCAAAAATCCTAAATTTTAGGAAATCTCGAAAAAATAGGGCAAATTTCCCTTTAACTCATAATTCCCTCATCCCTTGGACAAATTTAGCAATCTAACATGTGTTGGAAAGATAAAATTATCCTCCATGCATCGTAGCCATTGTTTAACTCACCATGCACGTACACTCTCACTCATAACTCACCCATGTACATTACTAACTCACACTTATTCCCTCATGTGCATTAATTCCTAAATTTCTCACTCACACTTATTCCCTCATGCACATTAGCTCCTATTTTTTTCACACTCCTCTCCTATATATTGGATGGTCGTCATTGGTTATTGGTTGGATTATTGCAACAACTAGCATACTTTTCTTCTCTCATTATACTCTCTCATTCTTAGTCTAGTTACTCTTCTTTGAGAAAAGTTATCATTGTACCATTTGTTTAGTTGTCAATTGTGGCACAACCAACCCTCTTGTAAGCCTATTAATAAATAATTTTTTTGTTTGTGTTCTAACTTTAATTCTTGATGACATTGTGTGGAGTTTTGCAATTAGATTAGTCGATTTCCTTGTTGCTCATTGTGATTTATATTGATATTTTGAGCATTTTCTTTCTCGATTTCTCGTATATATTTAATTTTCTAACCCTGAAGGACCCCTCTAAGAAAACAAACTATATTTTCCCCTTGTTTTGGAAAATTTTAACATGCTATCCAAAACATAACAACGACTTTTTTTTGTTGTTAAATGCAGAAAATCAGACTTAGGACAACAATAAAACACCCTAGGGACTCCCCCTGAGGCTAGCAAGCAGTAGCCCAAATGGAGATGGGTTTATTCGGTGACAATTTGGCGCCTTTCTCCTTGAATTAGCCAAGTTTTCATCGCTATAATAACAAGTTATATCAACTCAATTGGAGGTTGGAAATTTGTGCTAACACCACTCTAGTAATTTTTACTTTTATTCAATTAATTTAATATATTCTAAAATAATCTAAATTATAGAAATTTCTAATATTCTAGAGAAATCTCATCTAGAAAATATAGAGAGAGTCGCCTCTTACATTGCCTAACATTTTCCCTTAGAAAATAAACATAGAGAATTTACAAGAAATATGATTATTATTATTTTTTTTTTTTTTTATTATTATTTTTTTTATAAATTTCCTAAAATATGTATTGATGTTTTTTGTAATTTTCTATTTTAATTAAAAAAACCAACCTAATTTATATGCCATGCCTTATAAGGTTGCAAAAAATATTATAAAATGGAACAAGGCGAGGAAAACCCCAACCCACCACAACCACCAAATATAAACACAACGATTGATGAGGGGTTGGGCACATTGAGATCACTTGTGCATGAATTAATGTGCATAAGGGATCCTAGTCGATTTTCCTTGTCCACTTCATTGGACACCATTGTATCGTCCATTGCAAGTTCCCAAGGGAAATTAACTACTATTTCTGAATATAGAGCTAGGATGTCTGAATTATATAGGACTGTAATCGATATAAACCAAGTTAGAGACTTGGGTATTTCAAAACAAGAGTTGATGTCTCTTTTTATTGATCCCCGAACTAGACAACAACCACCTGTCAACAAGAAACAAATTTGTATAGATAGGTGCATCCACCCACAAATTCTTCAAAACTAGATGGATAGGTGGTTCATGGTCTTTGACAAGCCTCCTTGCAATATCATGGAGGTGACTTTATATTTTTTGAGAAAATTATGGGAATGATTTATTTTTGGGTCACCATGTGAACTAATTTGACATTGGTGATTTCCATGGGGTGGGTGAAGGGTCTGCACATGATCGAGAGCATGAAAGGCATGATCCCATGTTAGGTCCTCATCCCCCCAGGCAAAGGCCTAAACCCCCTGCCCAACATCCTCCCATTGTAGAGGGATTGCAATGGGATATGTAGCTCTATCAACCTTGACTCAAAGTATAGTGCAACATGGTAGTTTTGTTGCACTATCTCGACAAAGGTTCCTACTGGTGACATTGACAGAGGGGTCAGACCTTCAACCCTTAGAGCAGAGTGTAGTGGGGAGAGGACACATGGACGAAGTAGTCATTCATGTGAGCCTCACAGATACTCGAATTGCAGGCATACTTACTATGGGCCTACGGAGGCCATTGAACACTAGAGCTTCATGGTGGAGGTTAGTATCTTAACCATCTCTATGTTCTTCATTGTTATATATTTATATATTATTCTATGTATTTATTTCGATATTTTGTTGTATGATGTTTTGCAGTTGCTACGCCTGTATAAA
>SNQJ01S0083789.1:4521-23499 GCA_010110895.2 Picea sitchensis
GTCGTCTGTTTGAAATTGGCAAGCAGTTCTGTGCCCGTGTCGTATCTCACAGGTAACTGGAAATGGTTAAGGAAGTCCATAGCCAGTTCGCCAAAAGAAGAATATTGTGAGCGATCAAGCTCAATGTACCATTTTGCGGCACTCCCGATAAGGGTGCGTTGAAACAATCGCAACTAGACGGAGTCATCTTTCAGTGAGTTAGATGAACACCAAAGATGGAAATTAGTCACGTGATCACTTGGATCTTCGTTAGGCTTGGCCTCGAACTTTGGAATGTCTAGAGTCAACTTCGTTGGCATGGGAGGCCAACGTGGATCGTGACAAATAGGATCATTTAACAACCGTGTCAAACCTGGAAAGTGTAACGTCGCTAGGAATGGTAGTTTGGGTTGCTGCTGATAGCCTGGAAAAAAGGGTCCTGGAGTTTGAATGGCACCAGGCTTCCAGGAAAAGTTTGGCTGCTGGCCCGGATTCTGGTAGAAACCATGGCCCTGACCAGTGTAAGGATTTTCCATCTGTGGAGACATCATTGGCTGATTCCCCATAAAGGACATAGGATGTTGGGCATTCATCATGTTTGACGAACTTTGGGAAGGATTACTCCATGCCGGTCCTACTGGGATAGGCATAGAAGTCTGTCCATCATTCCATTGACTGTGGAAAGAATTACCCCATATCGACATTCCAGATGAGCGAACGGATCCTTGTCCTGAGTTCCAAGGTCCTGGTATATGTGCCCCCGGCATAGGAATAGTACCCTGCGCCAGAGTAGACTGTCCAAATATGGGAGTGCCCCCAGATGGAAAAGCAGTGGATGCGAAAGTATTGTTACCAAACGTCTCGTTCCAAACAAACAATGATGAACCTACCGACAGTGTTTGTGTAGGTGTTCCTTGACTCGCGGCTCCAAAGAAACTTGTGTGTGCAGGCTGCCCAGCAGACTGCTGATGCAAACCACCGAGTGAAGGGGACGAAGGAGAGATATGGCCTCTAGCGTAAGAAAAAGAATTAAAAGGGATAGGAATTCCCCCAAGTTGACCTTGCAGAGGAGCGTTAGAGCTCCCTGCCCTCAGACCCAAAGTCTGTAAAGTGGAGTGAGTGAGTGCAGGACTTGTACCTGAACTAGGCATACCATATGAAAACGGAGAGCCTGTCGCACTAGGTGTGAAGGGATTTGTGGCCGCCGCGATAGATGGGGTCGGTCCATTGTGCGACGTAGTTGCGGCCGAGACCGTAGTGGCTCGGGCCGATGACGACAACTTAGGAGATGCTTCTCCCGTGGTAGCAATGATGGTGGGAATCGAAGAAATCCCAGAAGAAGTATCAGAATTTGGTTCCATAACTGTGTGAGGCATTGACAGGCGTTCGTAAAATTGAATTGGCACAATAACTTGTAGCCAAGTATCAGTGGTTAGGGTTTCAACCGAACCAATATTGGCGGCTGACTCCTCCGGGAGTTGTTCGGGCTCAAAGGTTGGTAACCTGGTTTCTTCGAAAGACCCTTGTTGGTCTAGCTTCCACCTCAATGGTGGCGGGGGTGGCTCCAGTATAACCGACGGCAGGCCCAGAAGCCTTTGTGACTAGTGGAGCTCTGAATCCTCCACTGTGTGAGAAGATCCACGACACGCTAAGGTATTCTACACGCTCAAACAGTAACACACACTAAAAATAAGCCCCTAAGAGATAAGACAAGCAATCACTAACTATTTTGAAGAACAGTTACAACAACCAACACTAGAGAAACTTACTGGTGCAAGTGCAACTCGAAAATGGAAGCACCCTCCGGGTATACTCTACAAAGCGTGGCCCGATGTCTGTCCTAGGTACCGCGGTATACCCCCAAAGTCACCTTTGTATGTCCCTAAAAATATTGGCAACTAGTTTGCCAGCACACGAATAGTCACCAAGCGGGTACAGTCGATAGTCGGGTAGACCACAATGAGTAGGGTATCAACCCTGAAACCTGTCAAGGGTATCAAGAGAAAATGGTCTGGAAGACAACTAAGGACCTCGAACGGATTCAAGACCCACGAAGCCCCGTGGAAAATGCAAACGATGGAATCCCTCAACAAATCCTCAATATGTGTTCTCCACTACGCTTGGTCCGGCTTTGGAGGGGTTATCTCCACTACCTTTCCTTACGCGACCTCATGTTTATCCCTATGTTAGAGGGGGGTCCTAGATAACTTCCACGTAACTGGACTTCTACACTCCCTATCATAGACTCCAATGTTTGTTTTTGGGTGGCCTTGGAGAATTTACTCTCCAACCTGTTCCAAGGCCCTAGTCCTTAGCTAGTGTATGAACCTTACAAACAAAAAGTCTAATAGATTTTAATTAGCATTGCTTTTATGAGATTTTTTACGTCACAAGGTATGAAGGTGAAACTAATGGTGTGTAAAGACTCAAAGCAAAATGAATAAGAAATGCTTGGAAACAAAAACTTTTACAAAAAATGCAAAAATCAACAACTTTTCGTAAAGAAAGACTTCTTTTCTTTTCAATTTTTCTAAGATTTCATGCAGCAAACCTAAAGGAATTTCGCTCGACTACGAGCTACTTATGCTCTAAATGTACTGCAAAAAACTTATGAACAAAATACTTCTTCCTAGCTATTGATGCAACAACACAATCTTCAAACAAAGAAGAACATGAAAAAGAGATCTATATTTTTTTTTTGTTTGAGTGCTAAATGAAACAACAAGGGAAAAATGTCGACAAGCACAAAACCAAGAAAACAAAATAAAATTATGGCTTAAAGTGCAGACTGCAAAGAAACAGAGCAAAGACACACAATGGCAATCAAGAAAGCACCGATTCTAACACTTGTCTAAAAACCATAAAACACAATTTTTCTTTTTTATATTTTCTATCAAACATCAACTATGAAAAAACAGGCTAAGGGTAAGAAGCCCTAACCTACTGACTGTGCAACCCTAGAATCAAACCCCTGANNNNCCCCCCCCCCCTGATTGAAAAGAAACCTGTCAAGCCCGCTACTGTCACTGAAACAACACGCGGGCAAACACGTGCTGAGATATAACAGGGTGTGGGTACCCGTGGGCTGAACTTCTACAGGCCGCGTGTATGTATAAAATCCAAGAAAAAATTAAACACAGGCAGCCCAGACCTAGAAGATGCCTCTGGTATTGATAAACAGGGTCTCTTGAGGCTTGGATGCTTCCTTTTTTAACAGAAAAGAAAAATAATTGCAGAAAATAACAAACACAATGAAGTAAACTGAGATAAGACAACGAACCAGCGAGACCTAGATAGGATCCAGAGAGCCCCCTGAGAATGTAAAATTCTGACAGGGAAGAGGGGACTGCCTCTTAAGCTCTCTGACTTCTACACGCTACTGAAACCTCTACAGCTAGCGTTCAAACGCGGGTTGTATAAGGTTAGGGCGCAGGTTGCACGCGTGCAGGCCTTCTGCAGGCCGCGTGTACCTCTGTGTGTGCCGATAATTATTTTCAAGCAACAGTCAAGGAAAAAAATGGTATTAAGAACCAGGTTCCCTGCTAGCTCTGACCTAACAGAAAACAGACAAACAAAGAAACAGGAAATCCTATCCTTTAAACTACCCAAAAACCTCAACTAAATACGGAAACCCTAAGAGTAAATCCCCAGTGAACTCGCCAATTATGTTGTTGGGAAATAATACCCTATGGACTAGCAAGCTAATGCTAGACTTGCATGCAGATCATGAGCTTAAAGAAATCACTTTTTACCTATCACCCCAAATCTTAAAACCCCTTTTTCACATACAAACATGGAGAGGACCTACTAACCTTTTTACTGATGTTTGGTGTAGATCCTCCGTTGCGCTTTATCCGCTTGCTTGCTTTGCTCCTTCCAAAGTTCACCTGCAACCAAGAAAAAACACTACGCATGCATGCCACTTTTCTACTTGAGGGTTAGAAACTAAGCATAAGTCACAAAAATCACATACAACTCATGCATTGGGATGGGAAAAGTATTCTTGTATTATATTCAAAATGAATCAACTTACAATGAGTGTTGAGACTGGCCACCGTTCCTTGATCCTGATCCTGGGCTCCTCTTCTTCTTTGTCCTCCAACTGCTTTGCTTGAATTCTTCTTAGACTTGAGGAAAGGCTAAAGGGTTGGGACAAATGGATTTGGCAATTGGGCAGAATTTCTTTGTTATCTTTTTCCCCCTTCCAAATAGTACCCCTACCCCTTCTTTTATAGGCTAGAAGGAGCTAGGGTTTTGGACGAACTCTCGGCCATGCATGGCCGGTAGTTTCAGTTAACTGAACCATAGCTTTTCGTCCCGTCGGCAACTTTCCTCTTTTTGTGCTTTGTTAGGTAAACATGGGTTGTAGTAGGCCAACCATCGTTCCAACGCATGCAGTAGTAGGCCTGCTAGCGTTCCAATGCATGCAGTAGTAGTTTAGGGTGCGTTTTACTTGATTTAAGAGGATTTTCAAGAGTTTATTCAGCATGGCTTTTGCAAGGAAGGGATATGAGTTGGCCTGATGCTAGGTAAGCATGTGTGGTGCAATTCAGGGTTATAACAGAACCATAGATATAGATATTTCCCCCATAGAATTGATAAAGTGAGAGTTGTCCAAAATTTACAGCAGGCTAAAATAGTGGAGGACATGGGCAGTAGAATGCCAAGGATATACACAGCCCTAGACAAAAATCAAGTTGAATATCAGTCACACATGATTGAAGTGGAAGGTATGATCAACAACCATGCCTTTATTATTTTAATTGATTCAGGGGCTAGCCATAGTTATATAGATCCTAGAGTGGTGGAAAGTTTCCAATTGTCGAGAAGAAAACATGGGAAATATTGGTTAGTGAAGCTAGCTAGAAGAACCAAGAGAAGGGTTATGTAATTGGTTAATTCTTGTCTGGTGGACATTAATGGACTAAGAACAAGGGATGAATTGAACATTCTACCTTTAGGTTCTTATGACTGTCTAATTGGGATAGATTGGTTGGACCAGCACCATGCCATCTTGGATTTTCATAATAAGGCATTCACTTACTTGGATGAGAAAGGAAATTAGAAAATAGTCCAAGAAATTCCTAGAGTTGTTGTTGCCAGAGAAATCTCAGCAATGCAGCTGAAGAAGTGCTTCAGGAAAGGATATCAATTATTTGCATCCCACTTGGAGGAAGCACCTGAGGATAAGGTGTCAAATATTGAATACCATGCAGTACTAAAGGAGTTTGAGGATATATTTCAGGAGGTACCTGGACTACCTCCGAAAAGATATATTGACTTCTCTGTAAAATTAATTCTTGGAGTAGCTGCAGTGTCGAAAACTCATTACAGAATGAGTACGTCGGAGTTGAAAGAACTGCAGTTGCAGCTTTAGGAGCTTCTAAAGAAGGGGTATATATGCCCAAGCATGTCACCTTGGGGTTCCTCAGTCATGTTCGTGAAGAAGAAGGATGGGACGTTGAGATTGTGTATCGATTTCAGACAATTGAACAAAGTAACTGTAAAGAACAAATATCCTCTACCGAGGATTGATGACCTCTTCGATCAATTGAAGGATGCGAAGATGTTTTCAAAGATAGAACTTAGGTTGGGATATCACTAGGTAAGGATATAGGATGAAGACATCAGCAATAATTCCTTTAGAACAAGGTATGATCATTATGAGTTCACATTGGTGTCGTTTGGGCTGTCGAACAAACCCGCTATTTTTATGTTCCTGATGAATGGTGTATTCAGGGACTATCTAGACAAGTTTTTCATAGTCTTCCTGGATGAAAATCTGGTGTATTCCAAGTTAGAGGAAGAGCATGAACAACATATGATGATGGTGTTGTAGGTGCTAAGAGAGCACCAATTGTATGCCAAGTTGAACAAGTTCTCGTTTTATCAGAAGCATATCCATTACTTGGGGCATCTTATTTCGAAGGATGAGATAGTTGTAGATCCTAAGAAGATTGAGGCCATCAGAGAATGGTCAGTGCCAAAGAACGTGATGCAATTCAGATCCTTTATGGTTCTAGCTGGTTATTACAAAAGTTTTATTGTAGAGTTCTCGAGGATAACTCACCCTATCACTTCCTTGCAAAGGAAGGGGAAGAAATTTCAGTGGACAGAGGAATGTGAGAAAATCTTCCAACGATTGAAGAAGTTGCTAACCAGTTCTCCAATATTGAGGATCACAGACCCAAATGAAGATTTTGTGGTGTGCACATATGCATGCAAAGAAGGACTAGGAGGAGTCCTCAGTCAGAATGGATTTGTATATGTTATGAATCTAGGAAGTTGAAAGAGAACGAAAAGAACTATGCAACTCATGATTTGGAGTTGGCAGCCATCATTGATGCTCTGAGGAAATGGAGACATTACCTCATGGGAAGGAGGTTTGAATTCAGGACAAACCATATCATTCTGAAGTACTTGTTTGATCATCCAACCTTGAACACTAGACAGAGTAGGTAGTTGGAGTTTCTCTGTGAGTACGATTTTGATATCAAGCATATCAAAGGGAAGGAGAATAAAGTGGTTGATTCACTCAGTAGGAGAGTACACGAATTACATCATACAACCATTATCATGTATCAAACCGATATAAAGGGTAGAGTTTTGGAGGATGCAACCACAGACTTGTAGTACATAAAATTGGTAGTGAATCTACAGTAAGGTAAGACGTCGCAAGGAGTGGAATATTGTAATCTTGGAGATGGTGGAAAAATCCTATACAAAAACAGAGCTTATGTACCTAATGTCCAGTATTTGAAACTTGCAATTTTGAAAGAAATGCATAACGTACCTTATGTTGGGCACCCTGGATACCAGAAAACCGTGAAAGTAGTCAAGAGTCATTACTTTTGGCCAGGTATGAAGAAAGATATTGTTGAATAAATCGCTATATGTATGGAGTGCCAGAAGGTTAAAGATGAACACATGCACCCAACAAGATTGTTGCAGCCTTTACATTCCTGAGTGGAAGTGGGAGGTAGTGACAATGGATTTCATCATAGGATTGCCTAGAACAGGCAAGTGACATGACTCAATCATGGTGGTGGTGGAAAATCTTACAAAATATACCCATTTCATTTCGTTAAAGACTACTCAAAGGTTAGCGGATGTTGTCGACATCTTTATGAAGGAGTGGCACAATTGCATGAAATTCCTAAGACAATTGTGTTTGACAGAGACCTGAAATTTGCCTCAAATTTCTAGAAAGGGTTATTCAAGGGGTTCATAATGAATCTCAACTTCAGTACACCCTATCATTCTGAGTCAGATGGGAAGATAGAGTGGTTAAATCAAGTAATAGAAGACATACTGAGGATGTATTTTATGGACAAACCATCAAAATGGGAAGACTACCTACATTTGGTAGAATTCACCTACAACAATTGGTTTCAAGCATCATTGATGAGCCCATTTGAAGCACTTTATAGAATAAAGTGCAACACTCCAGTAAGATGGGATAACCCAGCTGATAGAGTAGAAGTTGGGCTAGAGTTGCTCAAAGAAATGGAAGAACAAATGATGAAGATTAAGCAGAATTTAAAAGCTGCCCAAGATAGGAAGAAAATTTATGTTGATAAGAATAGAACCCACAGAGAGTTTAAAGTGGGTGACATTTTCCTGAAAGTAAAATACAATAGAAGTTCCCTGAAGCTGGGAAACTGCTCCAAGTTGGCAGCCAGATTTTGTGGGCCATTTGAAATCCTAGAAATGATTGGGCTAGTTGCATATATGATTGCATTGCCTGCATCTATAATTGTACATAATGTGTTTCATGTTTCATTTCTTAAGAAATATATACATGATGCTAATCATGTTATCAATTAGAATGTGATTCAGGTGGAGCAAGAAGGTGTCTTGCAGCTACATCCTCTGCGCATATTGGACTGGAAAAGAAAACAAATCTGGAATCGAGCCATAAGTCTTGTAAATGTCCAGTGGACCTAGTACGGTCCCGAGGATGCAACATGGGAGTATGAGGATGTTATGTGGGCAGAATACCCACATCGTTTTGAAGATTTTGGAAATCTTGTTGATGTTGTGTAAAAGTTGCACTAAGGACAGTGCAAAAATAAGGGGAGGGGATTCTAATACCACAAGACTGAGCCTTTGCTGAATTATGAATTTTTCTATAGGATGGTGAGATGAGTGGTTATAAGTTGAGAGGCTTATGTATTTATTATGCGGGTGAGCCAGATGCCAAGGCTAAGAGCCTGATTTTGTATATGTAATCATGCAGATTATTAATAAAATATAAACATCATTGTGTGTATACTAACCACGAAGAAAGAGTGATGGGGGAATAAGCTTCCACAAGGCTAGGTAAGGGAGAGGGGGCTGAGAGGTTGGAAGAGGGGATAAGAATGAGGTCTTAAGTCCTTGAGATAATAATTTATTATTATTCCAAAGTGGTGTGAAAGGTATATTTTTATACTAAGTTCTTGGAAAAGGGAATGCATACTTGATGGAGTGCATGGAACTTCATGGGAGACATGTGTTGGCCCATGCACATGCAATTTAACCCAAGCATTGATTTTTTATGGGGGTTCAAGCTCCCATTTCCCATCCTCCATCTAAGCTCACAGGTGTCCATTGTCGACCTCTATAATTTCCTTGTCGCACACCCAAAAACCAGTGGAAAATCCATGGACAGTCCTCTGCCATCTATGGAACATGACACACCTGGTTAGTCGCATGAGTGTGTCACTTCTTATCATTTGAATGTTACCATTTTGGGAGTCCCTACCCATTTTCCTAGTTGTCTGTGGTGGTCACGCCGATCCTTGAATGAGTATGGCTTGATCTCATTGTATGTTAATTACTGAGCCTTGTTGTTGTGTCCACATTGTGATAGAAATGAGTTGAAGAGGTAGGTTGTCAGGCTTGTGAGAAACTCTCTCCAGGTGAGAGAGTTTGTTGAGGAAGTGAGATCTCTTGGAAGGGGTCTTGTAGCTGCTACAAAGCTCTGAGAATTTCGGTCTAGCCTATTGCTGAAGCCCAAGGCAAGGGAGGTGAAGCAGCCGATGGACTCTAGGAAAGTGAAGGTGTATTCTCATAGGGTGGGACAGGCATGTGGGGAATGAGATTCTGTGAGAAGTGGGTGTAAATGAATCCTGGGAGAGAATCCTTCCTCTGTAACTATGTGACTTCCCTATTGACCTTGCCTATCCTAGGAATCCCTTGCTAGTGGATCTTAGTCCCATCTTGGGGGTGACCTACTGTTGAGAGTGATGAGTAGTGTGGTCTAAGGCTGGGAGGTTTTTCGAAGGTCTGCATGCAATTGGTGGTGTTACCCATCATTCTAAAAGATAAGTATTAGTTTGTGCTTAATTTATATTTTTTGCATGTCTGTGATGCTTGTATGTTATTATGAATTATATTGCATAGATCAATTATTGTTAATTCCATTAATTATGTATGGTATAAGTAATTAAGTGTTTACTCTGTGTTAAGTCATTTAACTTCATTTAAATGCATACTATATAAGTGTAATTCCGAGGTAGAATTTCCCCAGCTATGGGTTAAGGTCTGGGGAATGTTACAGTTTGGTATCGGAGTTAAGTGAGACTCTAAATTGTGGTGTTGGCCCGACGGCCTATTGGTGGTGGGGCAGAAAATGGATGAGTTAAGGTTTTTTTTTAGCGTTGCCTGGCCTAGTAGCGGCTGGGGACGTTACACCTATAGTCTAGTTAGAATATTCCTCTAGGAGAATATTCTCTTCAGTTCACACTTCAGTTTGATTAGTTGAGTGGAGTATAGATGACACATTGTGATCTTCACCATGAAACATTGATATCATCACCATCTAATGAGAATTTTCCTTGGGATCATCACCAAACTAGAGAATTACTCATGATTCCCTGATGTCCTCCTCACTTGACTATGTTTCATTTAGTTAACTGAAGATTGAGAGACTAGTTAACTTGGACTAGGTGGAAGTTAACTCCCATAACTTCCTAAGAGACTAGACTAGGTGGAGTTTTACTCCCGTAACTGTCGGTGTGTGTCCAAATCACTCTAGACCACCATTATGGCGCATTGTTTCTCCTCCATTATGAATTATTTGAGTTATACATAGTATATTATGTGTAAATTATCATTCATGCATTTGGTTAATGAGAATTATTCCATTCTTTCTCTCCTATTTCTATTTTCTCATATTTTCTCTGCAAACTGTGTATGTCATTTTCTAGCTAGATCTGTTCTATGAAGTTTCAACACGTTAACATGGTATCGAAGCCAATGGATTTCTAGGAAAAAGACACACCATATTATTTCACAAGTACTGAAGATTGAAGATGGCAGGAAAAATGAAATTTCCAAAAGAATTCATTCTTACACTGTAAAATTTATTTGCATGGAAGGAAATGATGATAGTGCATCTTCGAAGCGGAGGATTATATGGGTTAACCATGAAAACAGAGACCAATCCCACATCATCCATAGAAAAATACAAGTATCTGAATCGAATAGATGAAACGTTTGGAACTATTTGCAGTCTCATTTCTCCTGAACTCCTCCTTCACATATCCTCCTTTAAAACCCCCAATAAAGCATGGACCACCATGGAAGGGATTTTTGGAAAATAGGATGAGATGAGGGGACACATTCTTGAGGTGGAATCTCTCACTTTGGATCCAAAAAAATTCTACAATCTCCAATATTTCTTTACCAAATATACGGATTTGTTTTCCAAACTCAAGGCTTGCAGAATACTCAGTGTTTTTATCCACATTTCATTCAGTTAGGATTGCCTCTAGAGCCACCTAGACAATGCCATATCTTGAGGCCTTTATCAAGTCTCTAACACAACAGCAGAACAAGCTCATCAATATGAGAAAAATTAAAGGCCCAAAGGCACATGCACTTACAGTGCAAGATGGTAGCAGTCATCAAAATCCGAAATCTAAAGACAAATACAAAAGGAAAGAACATGCAAATCCAAATAAGGAAGGGTAGTCAAAAACCTTCAGCGATGCCCCTAGATCCAAAGGTGGAAAGGGAAGAAAAGGGGAGACATGCAATTAATTCCATAAAGGATTCCATCCAGAATCCACATGTATGCAGAAACAGATAGATCAAATGGCCCAAATAATTCAACAACAAAATCTTGGTGATTTCATCCCTGAGGGTTCCAAGAAGAAGAAGCTATAAGATCAGAATCCCAAGAAAGGAAAATATATCCATGCTTTGATTTCCATCAACTCCTCTCTCAATGCTTGGATTGTATATTCAAGAGCATCACACCACATGGAATCCACAAAACAAGTCTACTCTTCATTGGATGCATGCAAAGTTAATCCTATTTTGATGGGGGAAAACTCTCCAGGTGAGGTTACCAACAAAGGAAGAACTGAACTCACAAATGGTATTTTCGAGAATGTGCTACCCGTTCCCCAAATTTCTGTCAATATTCACCTCATGTATCAGATGACAAACCTTGGCACTAGAAAGAGATTTGTACTCACACATGATGCTTTGGATATATATGACATGAAAACCAATTCCAAGGTTACTATCAATGAGGTAAATAATCAATCAAGACTCTACACATTTTCTAAATTTATTGAACCAGATTATGCATTATTGCTTACCCATGTCGATGAAAGCAATAGGATATGGCATGAAAGGTTTAGGCATTTATATTCCATATATATGCAACAACTTAGAAATAAGGGAATGGTTGATGGTCTACTTGAGATCCACTTATCCAAAGGAATTTGTGAGGGATGTGTTCTTGGAAAACACCCTCAAAAGAAATTTGACAAAGGAAAGGCTCAAAAGGTATCCTTTCCTTTAGATATGACCCATAGTGATATAATGGGAACTTTTCTGAATCCATCAATAAATAAATCAAGGTACGTTCTCATTTTTGTTGATGATTTCTCATGATTCACATGGACTTTCTTTCTTATGCAAAAATCAGAGGTCTTTCAACACCTCAAAGATTTAAAAGCCCTTATTGAAACATAGTTAGGAAAGAAGATCAAATCCTTCCAAGCAGATAATGGGGGGGAGTATGTCAACCAAGAGATACATAATATTTTTCTTGAGGTCGGGATTCAGTTGTAGCACATGGTTCCCTATACTCTGTAGCAAAAACGAACTTGTTGAGTGGAAAAATAGATCTCTAAAAGAGATGGAATCTTGCATGCTACATGCAAAGTCACTTCCTCATACATTATGGGATGAAGAACTTAATTGTGAAAACTACATCCAAAATAGATATTCCCATAGATATGTCAAGGATAAGACCCCCTACGAGGCTTGGAGTTGCCTCAAACCGGAAGTGACCCAATTTTGTATATTCGGTTCTCATGCATGGTCTTGGATTCCCTCTGACAAGATGAAGGCACTGGATCCACAGAGCATAGAGTGTATCTTTCTTGGATACCCTGACAATGTGAATGGATACAGACTCAATGATCTCTCCTCGGGCCCACTCATCATTGAGCGTAGTGTCCAATTCAAGGAAAGTATCTCACATGTACCTTAACAGCCACATGTAGACACTTTTTTTCTTCCACCTAGTCATGCACATGTTGACTCTTCTTCAGATGAGAGTTATGATTCAGAGGATTCAAATGATCCAAATATAGAGTTAGTACAATCAAATGCAGATTCAGTGCATGCATATGCATATGTAGATCCAGAGTAGAGGCTCAAGTTGGACAACACTACTCTTTAGGATGCATGAGATCTTGTTGGGGATCCAGCTGATACTAGGAGGACTCGATCTAATTTCTAGTAGCCTCCTCTTGCACTCACTTCCACTGAATCAATGCCACCCATGCATATTTTATTGGTTCAATATTCAGATCCACGGTCCTTTGGTGAGGCTACTGGAAATCCCTTTTGGGAATTCATCATGCAGGAGGAGTACAACTCCATCCTAGAGAAATAGACTTGGGATCTGGTTCCCCTTCCTTCAGGAAAGAAACTTGTTAGGTGTAGATGGGTCTACAGGACCAAGAGCACAATGGATGGATATGTTAGTAGATACAAAGCCAGGCTAGTTTCCAAAGGCTTTGAGCAGGAGCACGACATTGACTATGATGAGACCTTAGCTCCAGTAGTGAAGATGGATTCCATACAATTGGAACTTGCCATTGCGACAGCCAAGGGATGGGAATTCCATCAGATTTACATGAAGAATGCATTTATTCACGATGATTTATCTGAGGAGATATATATGGAGAAGCCCCAGGAATTTGTGCAGGATTCATATTTTGTCTGTCAACTAAAAAAGTCTCTTTGTGGCCTCAAGTAGGCCCCAAGGGCATGGTATTGCAATATGGACTCCTACTTGTTGTCACAGAAATTTGTACGTTGTAAGTTAGACTTGAATGCTTACATGCTCATGATAGATGATTCACTTCTAGTCCTAGTTCTGTATGTTGATGATTTGTTGATCACTAGTTGCTCGACTTCAGTGATTACTGCAGTCAAGAGTATTTTCCATGATAGCTTCTTCATGAAGGACATGGGTCCACTACATTTCTTCCTTGGACTCGATATCATTCAAGATGCATCAAGTATCAAATTGTCTTAATCCAAGTATGCACAAGATCTCCTTGAGAGATTTCACATGATAGTCTTCAAGTCTACCCCGACTCATTTCTTATCAAGATTTAGACTTGAGGATGGCGGGGAAACTCCATTGGTGGACAACAAACTATAAAAATAGCTAGTGGGGATTTTGTTTTATCTCACACACTCCAGACCAGACCTATCCTATGTAGTTGGAGTAGTCTCCAAGTTCATGTAGGAGCTGCATGAGCTACATTGGAAGGTTGAAAAGTGTATCCTTTGATACGTATAGGGAACCATCATCTTTGGGATTCACTTTGTAGTAGAATATACATTGGACCTCATCAGGTTCAATGATTATGACTGGGCCGAGGATAGCATTGATCACAATTCCATGTTTTTTTACTCACTCAGTCTTGGTTTCAAGCATATTTGTTGGTCAAGTAAGAAGTAGAATGTTATTTTTCTATCTTCAGCTAAGGCAGAACTGTATAGATGGGTAGTTAACATAACCATTTAGGTTATGTGGCTACAACATTTTCTCACTGAGTTGGGGATTCAGTTTCATCGGTTTATCGTCATCTGGTGTGACAACCATATCACTCTGAAGTTCTACAGAGATCCAGTTCAGAGGCATGGGACAATGCACATTGAGATCCACATGCACTACATACAGGAATTAGTACATGAGGGAATTTTTGACCCGTAGTTCTTTCCTTTAGCATAACAAACTACAAACATATTCACCAAGACCTTCACTGAGCAGGAGTACCATTATCTGCGTAGTCATCTTGGAGTGAAGGACACAATTTCCTAGAAACTGTCAGTTCTTCTTTTTGTATACATTGTACTTTGAGGGGGGGGTTTCCCATGAGGTTTTCCCTCTTTCCTCATTTATTCCAGTGTATATTTTGTATTTGGGTACCTAAAATGGCCTCGTTCTCGAGACCCATTCTTTATTTTCACCATAGTGATGTTTAGGGGGGTGTTGGAGATACTTCACACACACCTAGGATTTATTTTTCCTAAGGTTTTACCTATTTTTACTAGTCATTATCCATTCTTCTATAGTCTAGGGAGAATATTCCTCTAGGAGAATATTCTCTTCAGTTCACACTTCAGTTTGATCAGTTGAGTGGAGTCTAGATGCCACATTGGGATCATCACCAGCTAATGTGCATTGTCCTTGGGATCATCACCAGACTAGCACATTACTCATGATTCCATGATCTCCTCCTCACTTGAATCTATTTCAGTTAGTTAACTAAAGACTAAGATTCTATTTAAGTCAGACTAGGTGGCAGGTAACTCCCATAACTTCCTAATAGACTAGAATAGGTGGAAGTTTACTCTCGTAACTATCAATGTTTGTCCAGATCACTCTGGACAACCACTATGGCACGTTGGTTCTCCTCCAGTGTGAATTATTTGATTTATACATATTATATAATGTGTAAATTATCATTCATTCAATTGGTTAATGAGAATTCTTCCATTCTTTCTCTCATATTTCTCTTTTCTCATATTTTCTCTACAAATTGTGTATGTCATTTTCTAGCGAGATGTTTCTTTTGTAGGTTCAACACATTTACATTTAAAAAACCCTTGTATAAAGATAATTTTTTCCATCTCTCTTTTATGCTTGGGATTTAGGAAGATGGAATTATGGGGGGGTTCCTTGTAACTTAATTTCACCTCCTAAATCTCTAGAGTTGTGTGGTGATGGGGGGTGTTGGAACCTCAGGTTCCGATGCTTCAACACACTTCTCTTGGAATTAGTCGCTCAGGTGGTTGACCTACATATGGAAACAATCAATTAGTAAATTAATCAAATATCTACATCATTTGGTCAAGTAGTATTCAAAAATCAAGTCAGTCAGAAAATTGACCAATAGTCGAAGAAAATTGGTCCATGGATCAACCAACCAAGAAATTCACTATGATTTGGACGTATGGATGGTCAGGTCAAGAAACCTTGACAAGATTACTAGAAATTGTGGATGTTATGGAGTCAACTCTAACCACTGATCGTTGTATGTGGACAAGGTATTCCTAATTCCAAGGAATTTGGTTAGATCTTGAGGCTATAAATAGCAGACCCGATGGGTCATTATCATATGATAAATTCCAATGTTGAACATGGTTTGTGTGTTTAGTATTATTTGTGATGTTTTGATCACAATGCGCTATGCTTAAGTGTTGTAACAATGTCTTTATACATCACCTATTTTCTTTGAAGTTTATTCCTCTTTGATTATCTACATTTTTGTTTATTTGTTTCATATTAGGTTGCACCCAATCGTCCTTGATGCTAAGGTATTCTCTTTAACTTTCAAAAGGTTTCTTTTTATTGTCACTAATTTGATTAAAGTATCTAGTATATCCATGTCTATGTCCTTCATCTTTATGTTTTTCCAATCTTTCTTCCTTTTAGAGGTCTCTAGCTTCCTAGCCTTTGTTTCCTTCTTATATCTATTTCCGGGCTTGGTTCTTGGGAAGTTTGTTGGGAAGTTAGGAATTTTAGTTTGTCCATGATTATATATTCCTCCCATGGTATCCTGAAAAATTTCATATTGAAATCATCACATACCAACAATTTTATGAGGCCATGGTGGACCAACACCTCTCTTTTTTATGCTTGGGATTTAGGAAGATGGAATTATGGGGGGGGTTCCTAGTAACTTAATTTCACCTCCTAAATCTCTAGAGTTGTGTGGTGATGGGGGGTGTTGGAACCTCAGGTTCCGATGGTTCAACACACTTCTCTTGGAATTAGTTGCTCAGGTGGTTGACCTACATATGGAAACAATCGGTCAGTAAATTAATCAAATATCGACATCATTTGGTCAAGTAGTATTCGAAAATCATGTCATTCAGAAAATCGACCAACAGTCGAAGAAAATTGGTCCATGGATCAACCAACCAAGAAATTGACTATGATTTGGACGTATGGATGGTCAGGTCGAGCAACCTTGACAAGCTGACTAGAAATTGTGGATTTTATGGAGTCAACTCTAACCACTAATTGTTGTATGTGGACAAGGTATTCCTAATTCCAAGGAAGTTGGTTAGATCTTGAGGCTATAAATAGCAGACCCGATGGGTCATTATCATATGAGAAATGCCAATGTTGAACATGGTGTGTGTGTTCAGTATTATTTTTGATGTTTTGATCACAATGCGCTATGATTAAGTGTTGTAACAATGTCTTTATACATCACCTATTTTCTTTGAAGTTTATTCCTCTTTGATTATCTACATTTTTGTTTATTTGTTTCATATTAGGTTGCACCCAATCGTCCTTGAAGATAAGGTATTATCTTTAACTTTCAAAAGGTTTCTTTCTGTTGTCACTAATTTGATTAAAGTATCTAGTATATCCATGTCTATGTCCTTCATCTTTATGTTTTTCCAATCTTTCTTCCTTTTAGAGGTCTCTAGCTTCCTAGCCTTTTTTCCTTCTTATATCTCTTTTCAGGCTTGGTTCTTGGGAAGTTTGTTGGGAAGCCAGGAATTTTAGTTTGTCCATGATTATATATTCCTCCCATGGTATCCTGACAAATTTTATATTGAAATCATCACATACCAACAATTTTATGAGGCCATGGTGGACCAACACCTCCTCCTTTCCTTTATTAAATTTTGTACTCATTTTGTTTAAGTATTGTGGAAAAAATTAAGGGGTGCTCAAGTTTTATTCAAGTATTTGATGTAATATATGCCTAAGTTGGTGCATTAAATTGAAGTGGTATTCATATAGCATAATCAACATACTCTCACAGGTGACGTACTTGAGTAGGTTGTATGACACTTCATCCCATGGGTCTAGGAGGATTTCACTTTTTACAACATTTATTTTCTCCTCGGGTTCTTCATAACTAAGGAATAACAACTTCTTAGCATATATTATTGGTTTTATTTCATATTTTTCCTAGGGTAAACCCATGGAAAGTCACGATATCCTTCTTATACTAGCTTCATTTACTTGCAACTATAGCCCTCTAACTTCTATGACATACTCATGATCTCTAATATTCTACAAATTGAGTGCAAATTCAAGAGTTATTTTGTCATCCTATCCTTGACGTTTGTCAAAGTACACTAACCAATTGCACTACTAAATTATTTCAACCACATCTTGGTTATTATATACCCTAGAGGTGTTAGTGGGATCTCTTCTATTGAAGCCTCCTCCCATGATACGGATTTTATGAGCAGAACTAAATGAAGACAAATTATTAAAAGATTCTTAACACAAAATAATAGAGATATAGTAAAACTGGTTTTCTATTCAATAAGGAAATAAGCTGAAGCTGTAAAATGCAGTGGAAAACAAGTTTGTTGGAATGGTGGTGGCTTATCTTTGAGAAGAGATGTGATGATTGTGCTCATTCACAAGAAGATGATTACAATGAGGCTCTGAAGGAATTTTTACAATAAACAGGAATGCCAAAAACCTTATACATCAAAAAACCTAACCCTAGGAGATGAAGCGCCAAAAGTCATGTGGGCCCCGTTTGGGTAAGTGAGTACATTAACTTCCCAGGGTCGTAACTTTTGCATACGATCTCCATTTTAGGTGCATGATATCTCGTTGGAAAGGTATCGTCGAGGTGATTCATTTTTTGGGTTAAGTCATGCCTTAGGATATCATTTAGAATCTCTATCTCTAAAAACCTTCATTTAGTCCCTCAAAATGGCCCCAAAAGTTAAAATTGCTAAAAATAGTAAATTGCCAAAATTGCCAGAAAACTGTTTTGAGCCAGTTGGAAAAGGTGGGTGGCCATAGATATCCACCTAGATCAATACTCCCTCCTTAGGAATAAATTTTCTCGATTGTGTTGAGTTCCCCTATTAGATGAGGAAATTTCTGTTGAATTTGGCCCCGGGTGAGCCACTTGCCTTGGTGCAGGACATGCCCTGCTTTGACAACTCGATAAAGCTGGATCCTTTGTTGTCAAGTACCCTTAATTTGTGTGTCCACAATATGATCATGAGATTCTTATTTTATGAAATTGGGGTTGAGATCTATTGGTGTCATATGTTTTTCTACTTTTGAGGTGTCCAATAATGGTGGGAAATAAGGGCGAAGGAGATCCACGTTGAACACTGGGTGTAGGCCAAGGAAAGGAGGAATTTTGAGCTCAAAATAATTATCCCCCATGTCCTTGGTGATGGTGTACGACCCATAATGTAGTGGGTGAAGCTTTCGATGGGGTCCTATAAGGCGTTCTTTCTACAAGTGCAACCAAAATTTGTCTCCCACCTAAAACTTATGTGGCACCCAATGTTGATCATGGCGCTACTTGTACTTGTCATTAGACTTATGTAGGATCTCCTGAACCTGTTGGTGGATGTGTTGGATCTACTCAATGAACTGAGTGTCTTTGTCAGCTTCAGTTGGAGCAGGAGATGAGTCGGTTAAGGTGACCGCAAGGGGAAGTGTAACCTCTATGGGACCCAATGGTT